>CM059272.1:23783314-23805814 GCA_030347295.1 Setipinna tenuifilis
GGAGAAGAGAGGAGAGGTGAAGGAAGTGGAAGAGAGAAGAGGAGAGGAGAGGAGTGTAGAAGGGAGGAGAGGAGAAGAGAGCAGAGAAGAAGGGAGGACACAAGAGGAGAGGAGAAGAGAGGAGAGGAGAGGGGAAAGGGTTAGGGGCATAAAAGAGAGGGGAGAGGAGAGGAGAGAAGGGAGAGCAGAAGGCAGAAGAGGACAGAGAGGGAGAGGAGAGCAAAGGAGAGAAGAAGAGAAGAGGAGAAGGGAGAAGTACATGCAAAGTTGAGAGTCAGTTGAAGCCTAGCTGTGTTTTTAGAAGCGGGAAGATAAGAGGATGTGAGCAGGGAAGAATGGAGGGATGGAGGAGAGGGACAGAATAAAAGGCTGACTGACTCACACAGGGAGCATCATGAATAATTTCCCTCAATGACTATAGGAGTTGACTTAATCACACATACACACACACACACACACACACTTGTGCAAACACACACACACAAACACACACACACAAACAGACTCACTCACTCGCAAAAAAAACAGACACACATACTCATTTGAGGATTTCACTGGTCAGAGTGTCTCCAAACATCAACACGTTGCTGACACAGTGGAAGGCGCACATAATCAAACAGCACCCAGCAGCAGAGAGACTCGCTGATGAGAAGGGCTGCTTGATGGCAGTAGTGCTGGGAACAGGACAGCACCTTATTCTCTGTGTAGGGCTGTCAAGAGAGAGTATGTGTGTGTGTGTGTGTGTGTGTGTGTGTGTGTGTGTGTGTATGCCTGTGTGTGCATGTGTGTGTGTGAGAAAGAGATAGAGAAAGCAGTGTGTAGAAGAGGCAAGTGAGAGGGCTTCCCATACATTAGTAAAATAGCCCCAAGAATGCAGACAAGAAAAGTTCTCATTTCACTACAGTGTGTTGTCAACCCTCATAGCTCATCTTATATTCCTTCCCGCTCACTCACACTGAGGCACCGGCCCAGGATAGTGGGAAGGTTTTTTTTTTTTTCAGAAAGTTTTTTATTTTTTAAGCTTCCATTTGTTTGTAAACTTTGAGCTAATTTCATGACACGAAGAGAGAGAGAGCGGGTAATAAAGACGCAAAAACTGTTTTGCAACACTGCTTAATTAGAGCGAGCACTGAAAACAAACACACAGATGTGCTCTTTTTGAAAGCTGATGATTAAAAGTGTTTTAGTCAGAGGACAAGACGAGATGGAGAGAGAGAGAGAGAGAGCGAGAGAGAGAAAGAGAGAGAGAGAGAAGGGGGAAAACGTTCGTTGGATAATTCTTCGCTGACCTGACTGGTAATTATTTTCCTGCCTATGACAGCGTGAAAAGTTAATCAGCATACGTAAAGCTGTTTCATGCTGTAGGGTTGTGTAATGGAGTCTTTAAGCGTGCCTGTAGCGGCCATACTGCCACCGTCTTCTCATGGAGCATCTGCCATCTGTTAACACAGCCATGGGGATAAAACATATACTTACTTTTAATGCGACATTGTACCCTTGTTATTTTGTGTGTTTTTGTTGTGTGAGGATTTTAACGTGTTTCTGTGTGTGTGTGTGTAAATTTCTCTTTATTTAGCATGTCCCTGTGTTTAAGAGGTCACTGCGACATTCTGTCTGCTTTTTATACAAAGGCCAGCGTTAGGCTAGCTGGCTTTGCCATCTTCAAACCAAAAAAAAACTTCTCTACAGAGTACAGAAAGCCCCCAAGCCAGTGAATCGCCAACTCTCTCTCTCTATATATATATAATCTGAATATATATATATATATTTGTCAGAATGGGCTGTCTAATCCCTTCTAATTTCATTTCACAGTGCCACGCTGTACTCTGTATCCCCTGACAGGTCTTTGAATATTTCCAACTCCGCATTGAAAGTCAAATAGCGGATGCACAAGTTTTTCCAGTGCTAAATAGCAGCTAATGATGACACAATCCCAAACATCCAAAGCAGCTTACACTGCCTTTGACGGGTAGCTCAAGAGAAGTGAAACGAAGAAGTAATGGCTAAATCTGCCTAAATCCAACCACCCCCCGTGCCTGGCAACTTGCTTAAAGTGTTAGGCTTGAGTATCTTTAAGGCTTGTGAAAGGAGGAACAGTAGACCTCAGGAAAAACACTGTCTCTGTGCACTCTTCCAGTAGACACAGCTTTTTACAGGTACACAGGCACAGTCTAGCCACACAAACAGACATACAGTGTACATGTAAGGCAGCAATAACAATCACATGACCTGCTTAGCACTGACACTTTATATTCACATACATTGGAGGTTTGCACATGCATGAACATGTGTGTGTGTGTGTGTGTGTGTGTATGCATGTGTGTGTGTGTGTACATCAGTGTGGGTCTGCAAAGCAGTGGTTCATTTCAGCATTATATGAATTACCATAATCACAGCGAGTGTTAACATTCATTTTCCCGCATCAGCAATTCTCATTCCCCTGTGCTCACAGAGAAGGAGTTAACCTAAAAAATGACACCATTCCTCTAGAAAAGTATGTGCGTGCATTTGTGTGTGTGTGTGTGTGTGTGTGTGTCTGTTTATGTGTGTGTGTATCTGTTTGTGTGTGTGTTTTTTTAATACTAAAGATGTATGGAGATTCATAAAACAGTGGTTGACGCATTAGGATCCAGGTTTTATTCTTTTAGGGTAGTGTGCGCTGTGAGAGAGACAGAGAGATTAGGAGTGAGAAAAGAAAAGAAGAGAACATGGCATCATGAAAAGATTCTATCTAACTTGACAAGCAAACAGTCTAAGGCCATGTCTGAAATGTTTAATTGTTCACATTAGTAGAGTTACATTGACTTATTTTCTACATAGTGCACTGCGTAGTAAATGGATTTGGCTAAGTGTCCAACCAGGTGACTGTAGTGGGTGTGCAACTTGTAAGGCCCACAATAGGTGATCTCTGCTATCCTGATGATAAAGAACAGATATTGGATTCGAGCAGACAGCAGAAAGACTACCACTGACACGCAAAGTCCCTGAAAAATTGCATTGTAGTAGTAGTAGTCAGTAATTTTGCTTTGCATCTCTTTTTTATTTTTAGCTGCTTGCAGGGGACAGCAGCCCTGACCACTTCCACTAAAATTTACCAGCACTCTCACAAATCCCAGTTCATCAGCACAGTGACGCATCATGATATTGTCTTAAGTGTTTCATAAATATAATATGAAAAAAAAAACATCGTGATTGTGTCTTATGATATCATAAATATAATATACTAAATAAATACAAGATGGAACTGGTTGTATTGCATTTTGAACAGTCTGCTATCGCCTTTTAGTATCTAACGTTGTAGCCCACAGAGAGCACTGTGCTGGAAAGCCAATCTCTCATCAGTACTTTTATTGCTGAATTCTAGGAATAGCTGCCACATTGAATGAGCTGCACTGCACCACACAAGAAACCAAGCACATCCTCTTTGCCCTGCCAGCAGCACCCATCGCCATCACCGTTAAATAATGCTCACACCCCGACGAGGCAGTTTACCCATAAGCACCTGTCTCCCCCGGTGCAGCGGCGCGTGTCCCCTGGCCGTATTTCAACACCCAGGCCTTTATTTATAGCCGATAACCTTGGCTTGACATAATGGACTCCCAAAATTGATCTGCTGAAAAAGGAAATGTGTCACGGGCTGGGTGTCGCGATGACAGCTCTTTAGAGCTTGTGTTTACAGAGGGTGTCAAAGGTCGCAGACTTTAAATCAGCTGCTGGCAAAAAAGGGCAAGCAGAGTTGGAAGACACAAGACAAATAGAGGCTTAGCAAATAAACAAAATATACAAAATGGGTGGTAGAGATGGAACAGATACCCTGTCACACAAGACGTATCACATCATTTCCTGAACTCAACATCAAGACAGTCTTGCTTGTCCTAGAAGATGTACTTAGTGGTTGAGAAAGAACAAGCTCTTTATTCACAATTCTAGAAGTAGTTAAAGTCAGATGAGTTATACACATAAATGTTACAGACTACCCTCCAGAAGTTAGGCGTCCTTCTTTTACCCCCTAATTATTACATCCTCTCCCTGTTACAGTGCTACAACACATTTCATCACACTGGTATGACACATCATCTGACCACCTTGACTTTTCCATTAGTACAAATACAGAACAGCATACATCTTTATGGTTATGGTCCATGGTACCGATTTAATATCCAATTAAAGAAAGTGAATTGTCCACAACACTGCTAGACTTCCGTCTTTTTTATTGGGCAAAAGGAAACATTTTGACCCTGCTGGATCTTCTTCAGGCAAATCTAATAACCACCTACCTGTGTCTCTCTCACACGTTCATGTCATAGGAGTCAGCCACACAATAGGAATATATATTTTTAAATATAATACATTTACAAGAAACACTGGATACCACACAAAATGCTAAACACCCTTACAATTTCCCTACATACTCACATGTATGCATACAGTGTGTCTAATGTACGACATGTTGCAATGCAGTTACACAGCACCAACTCTGATCAGACCCCTACAGTGGCAGGTGGTGTAGGGTGCTATACAGTAAGTCATTTCTGTCTCTGTGTCCCGTAGGGTTCTCCATCCTGCAGGCCATCATGGAGTCGGCGGTGGCCAATAACTGGCAGGTGACGGCGCGCTCGGTGGGCAGTATCGTAGATCCTATAGAGTTCCGGCGCATCGTGGAGGAGATGGACCGCCGGCAGGAGAAGCGCTTCCTGATAGACTGCGAAGTGGGCCGCATCAACGCCATCCTGGAACAGGTGACGCCCACCAGCACCAGTCTACAGAACATAGACACACTCCACACGCTCACATAGGTTGTGTATGCACTTCACACACACTCAGGTCATGTATATACTACACGCTCACAAAAACACATATAAACAGCGTATATGCACTACCCAACGTATATGCACTACCCATACACACACACACACACACACAGACACACACACACACACACATTAAGAACATGTAGTCCATACACACACACAATTAGGATATGTACACAGTGTATATACACAGATTTACAAGATATTCATACTCCAGACACACATGCATACCCTGAAGACATGAACATGCACATTCAAGATATATACACTCTTTATACAAAGACATACACACTGGTCAACACTTTTGTCATCTCTCGAAAGTACAAAACAAGTGCAAACAAACCCTGTCAAGCAAAATCATATAAGTTGCAGAAAAAGTAACCACTGGAGATATGAAGCTGTCTTTTGGCGTTCCAGTAATATAGGTGACATTTCTGCATAATATGCTTCTTCACACCCCTATACAAATGCAGACCTTTGGGAATGAGATAGCGATGAGATAGGCTTGGTGCTCTTCGTGTGATAGGCACTCGCCGTGACATTTAGTATTAATTTGCCGCCTTTGATTGAATGCAGGAGATGCCGTTCCACTCCCTCTGCTCCTCTAAGTGGATTAGGCTCGATTTCACTTGCCAGGTCTCGGCGCTAGCCAGAAATCAGAGTGACATTGCTAGCGGAGACAGATGTGTCAGAGAAATGCAGTTAGAGGTGCTCCCTCCGTGGGAGTTCGCTGGGAGGACAAGGAGGCTAGCAGCCTGTGTACTGTTTGTTCTGGCATCTAAAATTACATAGTATTTATTAGATTATATTTATTTATGTTTATTAATAGATAGATAGATAGATAGATAGATAGATAGATAGATAGATAGATAGTGTGTAAGAGAGAGAGAGAGAGAGAGAGACAAAGAGAACGAGAGAGGTGCGGTCTCAAGGACAGTTTATTTTGTAGGTCACCTTACAACAGCACCCTTCCTGAAAATGCCTGCCTATGTAAGTAGGACATGGTGTCTCACAATGGAGAACAAGCAGACAACTAAAAATACTAAACACACTAAAAATACCCCCTACCTCCAGCCCCGGGAGGACTTGTCAAAGATGGCTGCCTGAACCCAGCTGTGCAGCAGGGGATGCTTCCAGGGAGGGTCGCCTGGAGGGCCTGCACTCTGATGGGGAGAGCAGTACAGTGCATGGGCAGTCCTGGGATGTTAATAATCTCCATGTGCACATGGTAGGATTGTATTGGATTTCTCCAAACCCGATGTTGCTACCCAGCGGGTGGTCTGTCCCAAAAAATCCAAGTGCACATGGAGTTTGTGTAATCAGATAATGGTCAAAGACCTGGCACTGTAGTCCTTTCAACGAGTGGTGTTTGAACTACTTCTGGATGATGGCTACTAAATAAAAAAAATAAACAAACTATCTGGTGGCACAGAAACAAAGATGGCATTCGAGGAGTTTGACAGACCAGCATTCACGTACATGTTGTGCAGTGTGCTGTGTTTGGAAGTCTGTATGAACGAACAAACAGTGTTTTTGGTTTCATTGATACATGAGCAGTACGCAAATCCGATACGATACCATGCACAAGGCGGCACCAAGCGGATTCACATCGCAAATCCAGTCCCTATATGATCTTTAGTCTGTGCACATGAATTCGATACAATTCGATATGTTTAAAATCGGATTAAGCTTGTCCATGCTCACGCAGTCAATGTTAGTGTTTGGTAGGATTGAACAGCTGCACCATTCTAATTCACCACTGCTATTACTAATGTCGATTAAGAGTCAAAGCACTCTTCCTCTCTCTCTTTCTCTTTTTCTCTCTCTCCCTCCCCACATGTATATGTGTGTGCGTGTGTGTGTGTGTGTGTATGTGTGTTTGTGTGTGTGTGTGTGTGAGGCATGACTACTGATTTATAAGATATGGCAGTCCTGTCACCACTGTGGGTTCAGTGTCTTCCATTAAGACAGCACAAATGTATCCCTGATGATAAAAGACACAGTGAGACAGAGACGTAGATGGGCAAGCGAGGGAGGATGGGGGGGTTCGGAGTGCTTTATGGAGGGATATTTTAGGCCAGAAGGCCACACTGAGTGATTAATTGCATTATAATAGAGCCGTAAGTCGTGTAGCTGCGGACAGTGAGCAGTAATGGCTTTGAGCTATTAATACCAGTCAGCCAGTCAGGCACAGACACATTACGCCATTTCTCACTGTGGCCACCTGCCAGGTTTTCAAAATGGTGATATATTATAGGTGACGCTTGCCATATTTATTAGATCCCTTCCCCAGAATTGAAATGAAAAACAAATTACACTCATTTCACACACAAACACTTTACATTTCTAGATGAAAACTCACGTCACTATGTAACCGCTGTAGGTGAGATGTTGGGCCAGCTTCGGGTTGGAATGGCAGGGAACGTGAGTACGGTTCTTCGAGAGCAGTGCAGGACGACTGAGACTGCGTCAGAGTTGTCGTGGTGGACTGGATCACCCGCAGCAGGCTTCATTACCTGCATAGGGCTGCAGCCTCATCGACTGCATCGGCACAGGCAGGCCAGGGACTCATTAGGAGGCAACATGAGTGATGAGGGGAGAGAGATGAGAGGCAAAGGGGGGAGGAACAGGGAGGGGGCGGAAGAGAGGGGTGGAAGGGAGGGAGGGAGGTAGCGGAGAGAGAGGGAACGTAAGGTGAACGTCTACGTCTGACTCGGGGAGTTCAGCTGTTGGGGGTAGGTGGGGGTTGGGTGGGGAATCAGGGAGACGTCTCTGTCATGGTGAGAAGAGAAGTCACCAGGGGATAACTCATCTGCTCCCTGGCAGCAGTTACTAGGGAGCAGACACCATGTAACACCATGGACAAGGATGTAAAGGGAGCTTGGGAAAGGAGGTCACTTAAAGAAGACCCCTAAAACGTTCTTTGAACTCCTAACAGTTCTAATTATTGTGATGTCCTCAAAACCTGCCTAAACTTTAGCAATGATGTGTTCTTTGTACAATTTCTTTGGACCTTTTCTGGTGACCTGCTGCTTATAAACGAATCATGCTGAAGGAACTGCCAAGGGCTCAGAATGTATCCTTGACCTTTTCTTTTGTGGACATGTGATGATTAAAAAATTCTGCCCACGCACACCTCTGAGATAGGAGCAGGAGTGCAGTGAGCTTCCTTAGGTGCACACCGGCTTTGTTTGTGTGCAAATGCGCTTCGAAAGGGGTTTGAGTTTTCCCCCCGTTTCTTATGACAGAGTGTTTTAGGCTGAAGGCTCATCTTTGTGTGAGGATTGGAAAATGGGGAGACTGTCGCAGAGGCAGAATGAGGTGATGAATGTCTCCAGTTTCCGCTGGCTGTCGGAGGAGAGAGATGAATTGCACTGAAAATGCGCCATGCAGAAAAGTGCTGGATAGGAGTGGGGGATCAGACACAGAAAGCACATTATCATAGTCTGCCCAATCCACTATGTTGGAACACACAGCCCTACACACACACACACACACACACACACACACATGCACGCACAGACACACAAACACATGTATACACACAAACACAGACACATACAGACATGCACGCACACACACACACACACACACACACACACACACATGCACATACATGCACCCATGCACACACACACACATACATGCACCCACGCACACACACACGTATAAGTACACGCACACACATACACACATATAGACACACTCATTCACACACATACAGACATACACATCCATATACCTATATTGTACATGCACACACACAGTCACACACACTCGTTCTATCACACACACAGACACACACACAGACACACACACACACACACACACATACATACATACACACACACACACACACACACACAACCAGAGAGAGAGAGAGAGAGAGATAGTCAACTGTCTGTTATAGATCCCTGCCTGCCAGACTGGCTCCAGCCAGAGTAATTAGAATGGATTCCCCAGAGCGTACTTAGGCTAATGGGCTAGCAGCCCAGCGGAAAGAAAAGAGTGGGAAGGGAGGGGTGGTGTAGGTGGAATGAAAAGCTGAAAGACAAAGGAGAAAGTGATGATGATAGAGGGATGCTTTCAAATCAGCCCAGGACTGGTCCCCTTCGCCAGCAGGGACAGTCAGCCAGTGATGGGCAGGTCATTGCTTCCATCCACCATCATTCATTCAGGCCCTGCAGTAGATAAACAAAAAAATAAATCCTAAAACAAAAAAGATACATGCTGCCCTAAAAACTATGCAGCATTTGTCGTTTTTGTCTGCATTTGTTTGACTTACAGATTATGGAGTGGTAATGAGAAAGAGTTATCTATGTAATAGAAGATAAGTACATAATTCGAAAAAATGAAAATGAAAACACAAAATGAATCTGAAGTACGTCTGTGGACTACACCAGATTTCCAAAAGCATCCACCCTGACGGGAGTCACAGAGTATAATGTTGATAAAGTCAGCACAGAACCTAATAAATATGAATTATTCAGTAGGTGCACCCAGGTCTGTTATGGAAGAAAAAACGTGTCAGGGTATGACAGTGATGTCCCTGTTTCCCATATTTTGTAAGTTATTGTTTTCAAGCTTTTTTTTTCATCTTTAATCAGACATGACAGTAGAGAGTCCCAGAAAATGACGTCGGATTTTGTGTGAACCCAGGTCCCCAGCTATATGGTACGGATGCTTTAGCCAGCTGCACCACTGTGCTGCCCCCCACCCCCCAGTTCCCATTCTGAGGGGCCACAGGAGGCTCTGGGGTTGTTCACACAGTCTCCAGGGTCTCGTCTTATGTGTGTGTGTGTGGTTGCTCAGATTTCACAGTAACACAGATGTGAAAATGAAAGGGGTCTTATTGAAAAGAATGATAAGAGCGTTGCAACTGAAGCACTGTGTGGAAAAAAATGCAATAGTGTATGTATAAATGTGTACAAACACAAAAGTGTGAAGCATTTAGTCAAGGTCGAAGAGAACTTTATTGTCATAGTATTCATATGCAAGTGCACAGTGAGACAGAAAAGCAAAGCTTGAGGTCCATAGTACAAGTATAAGTAACAATGCCTGACAATTTTTAGTGCAAAGAGAACAAGGCAAGATAATGTGCGAGGACACACAGGTGTAATGTAAGAAATTAGTTAATCAGCAGTTAGGCAATCTGCAATGGCCTGTGACAGACATTTTACTTAAGTTTTGTGCAAATAGCATTTATTCATGTGGACGTACTTACAGTATTATAGTCATGTGGGCATATTCATTTCATGGTAGTAGTGTGTCTGAAACGGTCTGTAGTGGTGATCCATAATGTGCTCATCTGGTAATTATCTGCTGCAGTCTGTTCACGCAGACACACACAAATGTTGCTTTTCAGTGAGAGGGAAAAAGCCATATGCGTCCACCGCTATCAGAATCAGAGAGGCCTGGCATCCAGCGTTCCTCACACTCCAGAGCTCAGGCAGACTTGACTGGAGGCCCACACACCCCCGCACGCGTACCACGGGACCCAGCACAAAGAAGCCTGGCGCCAGACTCATTTTGATTGCGGAGTACAAGTGTGGGCGGCAAGAAAACTGTTTGTGTGTCTGAGTGGGACTGAGAGAAAGGACTCACAAGAACCCTGCTCAATATACAGTAAATACGTGTATGAAAAGAAATGGAAGAAGATTTGGTCTGTTCTTGAAGCACATAATGTAATTTGTTGTGCTTGCTCAAGCACAGTGAGAAATGACCCCTGCTTTTGACAAGCAGGTGTGAGGGTGGTCGTTTCAGGGCACGGTGTGTTTTTAGAACAGCTAGCAGAGGCAGGTGTGAAACAAACAAAAAAAAACAACAACAGCCCACATGAATGTCCACCTGCAGGAGACATTTTCAGTACTACATATTAGTTACTAACACTGTTACAAATCATTTGTGATAATAAATGTATTATAAAGTATAAATATTAGTTGTAATATATATATTTACTATCAGAAATATATTATTATTATTATCACACAGAAATATATTTTCCCATATGTCCATATTATCATAATATAAAACATACATAGGGACAAGATCCTGTGAGTGCATAACTAAAAAATTCATTTGGGTTTGAACTCTATTGCCAACTGAACACAACAACACAGAGCACTCCATCTCCAACTCTGTATACGACTAAAGAGTGTCGGAGCCTTATAAGACTGTGCAGCCATGTAGGCACCTGGCTTATCCAGAGTCTTGGGTTAGTCCTTAAATAGTGTATGTCTGTCTAATGTAAATGCAGTGTCAGGAACATGTGTGACATGCACTTTAATGGGCTGTGTGTGTATGTGTCGATCACTTAGTGCGACTGAGTGTGTGTCATATTAAATTGATGTGAGCCCCATTATGAATCATGTATCGTGTGTGTGTGTGTGTGTTTGTGTGTGTTTGTGTTTGTATGTGTGTGTGTGTGTGTGTGTGTGTGTGTGTGTGTGTGTGTGCGTGTGTGTGTGTGGTGGTCTAACAGTTGACTGATGGCAGTGTATATGCTGAGTCAAAGGTAGGAATTCAGCCTTTTTTATTTGTTGGTTAGTGTAGAACAAGCTCTGAGTTGATACGAGTGTATTTGCTTTCCAAGTTGGTTAGTAAATAGCTACTCCTGAGTAAATCATGAGTTTAGTTGGTTTGTGAGTTGGCCAATCAAGAGCAAGCCCTGAGTTAATATGAGGCTAGTTCAGAGGTAGTGAGCTATCGGCCAGTTGAAGCCTCAGTAAGCTTGGGTCACATGACCAGCAGCCATTTTGCTCAAAATATCAGATTGTCAATGCATACATGTGGGTGAAGACCAGTGATGATGTACTTGTTTTCAAGCCTTTTTTTTCTACAAATACCAGCCTGTGCAGCATACGGCTGCACTAACAGATCAGAAAAAGCTAGGAGCCTAAATTCATTGTTCATTTGCCCCATTATGATGTATTTATTTTGTTTATTAAAATAGTCAACCCAAATATTAAAATATTTACAATAAAGCTGCAAAATATTTTTTTTCACAATAAAAAAGTATATAGTGTCCATTGACTTTGCATGCGGAACACCATTGCGTAGAGTTAACCAAGATGGCAGGCATGGCCAGATAAGCCTTGCCCCCTGGCTTCACTCTAAATAGGTGGTGTGGATAGGTAGCACCACCTCCAGTTATATCATCTCCATGGCTTAGTTGCCTTGTTAGTTGGCCAGTCGACAGTGAGCCCTAAGATCAGAAGAGTTTAGTTAGTGAGTGAGGAGAGTGAGGCCTTTGTTGGTTTGTGAGTTGGCCAAAAAAAGCCCAAACCCTAAGTTGAGAAGAGTTTAGTTGGCTTTGTGAGTTGGCCAGTAAAGTGCAAACCCTGAGTTGAGAAGGGTTTAGTGGAGCGTGGCGGTGGGCTGGGGCAGAATATCCATCTGTGAGCATGGCAGATGAAGACCCTCTCTAGGGAGCGGGAAGTGGAGTGGCACACTGATCCCCCCAAAAATATTTACTGAGCCGCCACCACACTCCAGCAGGCTTTAAGGCTGCATTGGCACATACCAGAGTAACACACACATTTTGAATTCTTTATTTGAACCCACCAATTACATTTTTCATAGACAGGATTTAAATATTCAGCATTCAAATATACACACAAAAACACACACACACACACACACATGCGCACACACAAACACATGCGCACGCACAAACACACGCACAAACACATGCACAAACACACTCATTACATAAAAACACATGCACATGGATGCAAATGTGCACACAAGTACACATAAAGTCCCACCGAACATAGACACACACACGCCCAAATAAATATAAACATTTACAATGTACAAGCAAACAGGAATGCAAATGCATGGATGCAATACACACACCTGCACCAACTACACACACATGAGCATATACACACACTCACATCCTCACACACACACACACACACTACAAAGACACTAGTCTTTCTCTCCCTCTTCCTCTCACTTTCTCTTTCTGTCTCTTTTCTGCCCACTAGCTCTCTATAAAAGGCCTCTCTATAAAAAGATTGCCTGATGTAAACATTTTACCTGTAGAGTAGTAGGACTGGAGGTGCAGCCCACTCAGTGCTTGAGTCAGCCAGTCTTCCCCCGTGAGTGTGAGCAGTGGGCGTGCTCAGTAGATGCCAGAAGGATAGAACAGATGCACCTGTGTGTCACTGAGACGCAGTGCCATGGGCACATCAGGCCATACTGTAAACACTGTGTCATGTGAGGCTCCGCACAGCTGACCAGTCAGAGCGCCCGAGCGTCTCAGCGTCACTCACACACCAAACCAAACACCACCTGAGGTCTCCTTCGCCAGCACCATCTGCCTAAACGGCAGCAAAACAAATCACCCTGGTCCCACCACCCCCCACCAGCAAACAGATGCCCAAGCTCCCCCAAAAAACAACAGCACAGCACCTGGACATCTGCTCCAAAAATAACAACATGTTCCTGAAGGAGACGCAAGCACAGGAGGCAGAGGGGAAGAATAAGTCACGAGCTGCTTTTGGAGCTATAGTTATGACACAATACATTTTTAGACATTTTGACTCGTTATAAAACTGGAATGGGAGTTTATCATCCTGAGTGTGTACTCCTCTTCCCTGCTGCGAAAGTGAGTGAGAGTGAGTGCACATCCCCATGCCTAATGCAGAACAACTGCAAGCCAAAGCGCTCAACAGAATCCTCCACACTCTTAATGAGAAGATGTAAGGAGGGAGGAAGAGAGAGAGAGAGAGAGAGAAAGAAAGAAAGAAAGAGAGAGAGAGGCGTATGCCACCCCACCCCGCTACTTGCCACATACCACATAGGGGGACGAGAGCGCCGCTGTCGCTGAGCATAGTCTGAAATG
The DNA here is from genome assembly GCA_030347295.1 of Setipinna tenuifilis. Lineage (NCBI taxonomy): Eukaryota > Metazoa > Chordata > Actinopteri > Clupeiformes > Engraulidae > Setipinna > Setipinna tenuifilis. Next base: position 23,796,977 of record CM059272.1, read on the forward strand.
TTAATGGGATTTGAAACGCTCGTGAGTTGCAGTAATGCCAGGGATGGATTCTTCGCTGTCCCCAATCCCCCCCTGCTTTTACGTAAAGTAAAGTACGCCCAGCCCTGTTCATAAAGCAGACCCAGCTGAACATGCTGTGTAGGGTAGGCCTGTGGTACATGGAGGTGCACACAACTGTGGTGTGTGTGTGTGTGTGTGTGTGTGCGTGTGTGTGCGTGCGTGTGTGTGTGTGTGTGTGTGTGTGTGTGTGTGCGTGCGTGCGTGCGTGCGTGCGTGCGTGCGTGCGTGCGTGCGTGCGTGCGTGCGTGTGTGTGTGTGTGTGTGTCTGTGCGCATGTCCATTGTCGCATGTGTATGCATACTATATGCGTGTGTACATGTAAATCTTCGTGCGTGCGTGCTTGTGTGCGAGTGCTTATGCATATGTAGGCAGTCATACCCTCTTCCTCTTCTGTGGTCTTCGGAGCCTCTCTGGTGACTCATGCCGAGATTTTTAGGCCCTGCCTCAGGGGCCTTCACGGCTTCATCTTATCACGTCACGCCTGCATAACCCTATTCACTCCCAAGGCCATCTCCCTCTCTTACACACGCACACACACACACACATACACACACACACACACACACACACACACACACACACACACACACACATACACAGACTCACACACACACACATGCACACACAGTCTTTCATGTCAGTGCACTTTCACTGCGTATCTTTGTTAAAGGAGCCCATAAAGCTCATTAGTTTGGCACGTGAAAGACGAGTGCAAAAGGGAGAGCAAAAAGAGAGCATAAAGACCGTAAAGAAAGACAATTGGGAGTTTTTAAAGGACAAGAACAGATGAGATGAGGACACAGAGACATGAAGAACATTTGGCTTCCTGTGACTTCCTGTTTTTAGAAGGCCACTTCTGTTAAGCCCTTGTGTGTGTGTGTGTGTGTGTGTGTGTGTGTGTGTGTGTGTGTGTGTGTGGTGTGTGTGTGTGTCTGCATGTGCACATCAGAATGCATCCAGCTTTGTGCGCATTACTGAAAGTGCAAAAGTGTCGAACAGAATGAGATCATTCTGTGCACGGTGTCAGTCTAATAGGATTCCTTTTGTAAATTACGGGAGAAGCATAAAAGGTAACCTTGAGGCACCTTGAGGCACCTTGAGGCACAGGTGCTTCAGGTGTCTAAGAGAGAGAAAGACGACCAAATAAGGCAGCAGTGCAGAGATATCAGGAAGAGCAAGCAAGGAGGATAGATTTTATACAAGACAAAGAGTGGATTAAATCTGGTTGGTGCCCTTTAATAAGATCAATAAAGGAGAGAGTCTACAGATAATGACTTATAAGTACACAATAATGTTTTTGTTTTATTTTGCTGGGGTTGTGGACAACAAAAATACGAATGTGATTACAAATATAAGGACAATTAAAATCTGCTAGAGGTGATCTTGTTGATGGCATATATTCGTAAATCGATTTATCCTTGTCCTTCAAGGATTTAAAGTTGAAGTGGTTAAGTTGTGGAAGGGCTTGTCTGTATACAGTGCATTGCCTTTTAGTGGCAAAAAGGTATGTGTGTGTGTGTGTGTGTGTGTGTGTGTGTGTGTGTGTGTGTGTGGGCGGGGGAGGGGGGGGATAACTGGAGAAATGTCAAAGCCTATTCCTCTTCATCACTCAGTAAGTGAACTGAACAAAATGCTCTTTTTCAACTGTCTTATTTTCAGTTTTTCCCTCTCTTTTTCTTATCTGTCTCTTTATATTTCCTCTTTCTGAAGCGGATGAGCACATGGAACAACTTTTTTGAGCTATGTTGCCAGGCAACAACATGACAGGCTCCCAATGTTTTGACTAAAATGATCGTGACAAGTTGGCTGATTTACCTTCTGTTGATAAAAATGAGTTGCCTAATATCAGTGGGAAAACTGGCAAAACAAAATGGCAGTGATGTTGCCTAGCAACACTGCTCAAAAAAGTTGCCTTGTCTGTCATCACCTTTGTTACTACCCCCCCCACCCCACACCACACCAGTAAAATCCACACCTGTAGTTTATATGAGGCATAATTAATACTAAATAAAAATAATCTCTGGCAAAGATTTCACAGACTCAAATGAGACACGTGGAGGAGAACATGCTGGACGCACAGTCTGACACAAAAGTGGATTTTTTGGGAGCATGTAAACTGTATACTGCAGGATCTATTACTGAAACGAAGTTTGGCACAAAGTCTTGTTACATATTTGCTTTTAAATTCACTTTGGTATCCACTACCCACAGCCAGCAATAAAAATATCATATATCATAATATAATAATATCATAGCCTGAACAGGAGGTTATATTTGACATGTGGTCACCGTGCCAGCCAGCTCACCCCCATGGTCTGTCTGTGGGCAGGGTGAGGGGGGGGGGGCTATTTGCATCACTGTCACCCCAGTCAGTGAGGCCACATGTGTAAACTCTGGCTCTGAGGTGTTTGGCAAAGGTTCCGACCTTTGGGTAGCCATTATGCAAAGAGGTTTCCATGGAGACAGACTCTAGGCACAATTAGTAGTGTTTCAGGACTCGTGTCTTAGTTTTGTGATCAAAATATAACGCAGTCGAACAATGAAAGAAAGCTGAATGATGTAGGGGAAACTAGCTGGAAATGTACATACAGTATGAATGAGTTATCCAGCTATCCATACAATATGTTGTCCACGAAACACATGTAGTTTTTGTTTATAATCTGCTCTTTCTGTTGTGGTCAACAGGTTGCCCTATCAGGAAAGAACAGCAGAGGTTATCATTACATCCTGGCCAACTTGGTGAGGGCCCCTGTGCACACACATATGGCACACTTCACATTGAGTGCTATTCAGTACTATTACAACAACATACAAAATATCAATTTTAAACACAATCTTACATGCATTTCTTTGCATTTTTAAGTATGTAAATGCTGACTTAATAATTCTAAATATTATTGTTAATATATTATATCATGGTCTTTTGGCTTAATTTGCTTGCTTTCTCGTAGGGCTTCTCCAACATGAGCCTGGACAAGGTGTTTTCAGGTGGCGCCAACATCACAGGCTTTCAGATCATAAACCCAGACAACCCCATCGTGCAGCAGTTCCTTCAGCGCTGGGACCGTCTGGATGAGAGAGAATTCCCTGAAGCCAAAAATACACCTCTGAAGGTACAACATCAGAAGTTCTAGTGTCCCCACTCTGTCATACTCGCTCTTTCTTTTCTCTCTCTATCTTTCCCTCTCTCTCTCTCTTTCTCTCTTTTCAGTCCTTTTTTCTATTTTTATGTCTACTTTGAAGTACCTGTCCTGTTTGCTTTGCATTTCTGCGAAAACCTGAATCTGTATTTCTACTCGTTGACGAATATTTTGTGTGTTTTGTGGTCACGACGAGTCTTATGCATATGCGTTTCCCGCAGTACACGTCCGCCCTGACCCATGACGCCATCCTGGTGATCGCCGAGGCGTTCCGTTACCTCAGGAGGCAGCGAGTGGACATCTCTCGGCGAGGCAGCGCGGGCGACTGCCTGGCCAACCCCGCCGTGCCCTGGAGCCAGGGCATCGACATCGAGCGCGCGCTCAAAATGGTAGGACGGGTCCCGAAAGTTGGCAAGGACATTTTTTTTGTGCTGTGTTAAAAGAAAAAAAATGCTTTCTCTTGTCATTTGGAATTTATTTTCAGCAACCCCTAGAGGTACTGTTAGCAGTATTATCTACCACTGTCCCCCACTCCATCCCCTGCTGTGCTGTTTGTTCATCCGTTTCCACCTTTTGTCATTTTAGCATGTGGTTAACTAAGCCTATTTATAGATGTCATTGTGCCAAAGACATCACTGCACATTCTCTGTTGTGACAATTACTAGGTTCAGGTTCAAGGTATGACAGGCAACATCCAGTTCGATAGCTTCGGTCGCAGGTCAAACTTCACCATTGACGTGTACGAGATGAAACCGGGAGGGGCCAGGAAGGTAAGTGCCGCTTGCATGACAGGCATGCGGAGCAAACCAGCCACGGCAGCTACAGGTCAGGATCATGTCACATACATGTTCACATGTACAAGTCATCTTACTTTAACCTGACACACACCTAACAAGCAACAAAACTAAATGTAATGCAGGAATGTAACATATAACAGCCAAAACATCATACAACAAGCAGTATAAGAAGCAATGTAAGGCAGTTTTAACAAAAAAATACAGTCTGTAGTACACCAGGGCTGCTGCAATGTACCTGTTGATTTGACAAAGAGTAGAGTGATGTATCAAAATCAAAAGATTGAACACATGGATGTACATGATCTCACACCAGCACATACACACAGACGTGGGCCCTGCCTTTCTTTTTCAATCTCTCTCTCTCTCTCTCTTTCTCTCTCTCTCTTTCACAAACACACACACACACACACACACACACACACACACACACACACACACACACACACACACACACACACACACAAACTCTCACTTACACAGCAACATGCAGACAGGCACAGCTAATCTCAGCTAATCCTGCACTATCAACACAACTCTGGCACACTAGACTGTCTCTATGGCAGCTTCTCCCATATTCAGTGAGGCCTTAGAGCAACACTAAGTAGTTTTTAACCTTAAAATAATTTTTCCAAAATCGTTCCAGTGTCATCAACTCGTAACAGGGTAAACGGCACTGCTGAATTCACTTTGCGGCCCTCCATGGGCTGTAAGTGCACTAAGCAAGTTTGCAAAAGTGGGTCGCCTATCTGTAGTTCCAATGAGACATAAGAAACACAATGTCAGTTTCAACCTTTAGGGTGATCGAAGCAGAAATGTGCTTTAGTGTTGCTTTAAATCCTCCAAAATGTGTAATTGACCTGTAAAAGCTTCTTACTGAATGTGTTTCTGTTGAATAACGTGGATATTTGTGTCACTTTCAGATCGGGTACTGGAATGAATATGAGAAATTTGTTTTTATAACGGACCAGCAGGTCACCAACGAGTCATCTTCTGTGGAAAACCGAACAATTGTGGTCACTACTATTATGGTACACTTTCCAATGCTGATTTTAAATGTTCCACCCAGACAATTCTGCCACTCAAGGTCAAGTGTCCATTGTTACATTCTGTCCTGGGAGGGTAGAACCATTTTCTTTTCAGTTGCTTTCCACCCACTCACTACATGTTGAAACAGTCGATAACACACAAGAGTGTTTCAACTGTATCCGTGTGGGTGTCAAAGCATTTTGATTTCTATACTTCGGTGGCCTGTTGTAGCAGTGACGTCACAATACGGGCTTTGGTAATAACATGTGATAGGCTAGAGCTCCCATTTGCATCTAAATCTCATACTGTTGCATTACATACGTAAGTAGAAGCCTGTTTCTTCCACTTAAAGTAAATGGTGAATGACTCTGGATTCGATGTGACCCAACGATCGAAAAGGAGAAAGCACACTAGCAGGAAAAAAATGGCAATGGTTTTTCTCCTCACCGGAGATGCAAAACGCAAATGCTTTGAGGGGGGCGATAAACAATCGCTGTGCTCTGCCACAGTGGTTTTTATTTGTCCTGCTCAAAATCCCTTTGCTTACATCTCCTTGCTGTTCTGTACTGAAGTATGGTACCTCTGCGCCACTGAGTCTGACATTACGAGGTGAAATGGGGTCAGAAGGAGGAGGTCACCACACTAGGAAAGAAATCAGGATCATGGCTACCTTAGAAAGTCATATTGAAGAAGGTTTATGTGCTAGTGAAAGCAAGACATCTACAGTATAGCGTAGGACACTGAAGACTGAAAGCACTTCATGTTAGAGTAACATGATGAAAAGCGGAAACACCATATACTTTCTCTGTGATTAAGTCAAGAGAATTTCAGCAAAGGCTGTGCATCATATCTTTATCTGAGTCTTGCGTTTATTAAAAAAAAAGCTTGGATTGATAAATTGAAAAACAGCTTGCTTATTGAAGAAGGACCACATAGATACGATGTGCAGGACTTTAACATCACAGGGAATGACTGTTAATAAATGCTCCTGCCTAAATGCTACTGATTACATGCATTTTACAGCCAGTTACACCTAGGCTGTAATAGTATGAGTTTGTAATTATAGGCAGTATAACAGAGCATACAAGTCTCTGTTTAAGAGCTTCACAGACATAGACGGTCCTGTAACACACAGGCAGTTTGAGACCGAGTGGAAATGAGTATTATTGAAGTCCAGTATACAAGCAGATATGGCTACATAAGCCATGGTTGACTGTCATTATTTAAATGTACCATAAGGTTCGCCTTATCTTACATTTAAAGGAAATGACATTCTTTCTGACCTTGCCTATGATGGACTCATTCTAGGCAAATTCAGAATGCAAGGCAGGCAGGCAGGCAGGCAAGAGACACATGAACAAACAGGTCATTGAGGTTTTCGTGTAGATGTGCTAATCATTGGGGCTTAGATGGGGAAACACTTTGTTTGACCCCACAGAGAATAGGTAGATAGCCTATTCCTTTCGCATTTCTGGATGACGAACGTGTTGTCCTCTGAAACAGCTGAATCTGCATGAGCTGTGCTCCACAGGCTGCTAGCTAGTCAAGGCTAGGTTAGTGCTATATAGAGAGCCCCCCCTTCCCTGCTATGGCCCTCTGCTATATGTACCATGAGGGACGAATACATTCAGCACAGACAACTTAACCATTGCCCCAGTCATTCCTGCTTCCCCCACCCCAGCTGCTTCCCCCCCCCTCCCCCCAGTGCTCAAGCATCTAGTACTTGCCCCCCCCTTTTTCTCTGTCCCCTGCCTCCACCGCTGCAAAGCCCAGCAAGCACGCCTTCAATGCTCTGCACTGCCTACCACCTTTCGCCTGGCTTTGCTCTACTTGTATTGACACTAACATCAACACTGCAGCCGATTTCCTGACGATTTTTGCTTTGGCTTCCTCAATTAATGCTGTCAGCGGCTGAGTTATGCACTTTGATCCCCAGCCCCCACCCCCCAACCCCTGCACACTGTATTGGATGTTACGGCAGTGTGAATTCTTCCACTGCTCTTTCTGCAGTGATTCTCCAGTCAAGGGCCATTTACTTTGTGAACTGGAAAAGTTGCCCCTCCAGTCCTCGTCTTGTCTTGTGTGGCTCCCTAACATCTTACATGACCCATCCGTCGTTGCCGTTGTCCTCCTCACCGACTCCACTCCACTCCACTCCACTCCTCCCGCACGAAGCCGTGGCAAAAGCAAATGCGCTTACTGTCTCCCTACATCTGTGACCCAATAGCTCGCTAGTAACTGGAATCCAATTGACCCCTTTTTTTATTTCCGCAACTATGTTATGCTAGTCTAAGCTCCGTGGCAGTGCAGTGGAGACGGGATGCATTTGGCTATGCACCGGGTTTGCTCATTCGTCATGGGGCGAGGGGCACTTATGTATGTGTGTTTGTGTGTGTGTGTGTGTGAGAGAGAGAGAGAGAGAGTGGGAGAGAGAGTTTGTCCGGGGTTTACACCTTCACTTTGGTGCAGTCAAGTCATTGTCTTGAATGTGTGTACATTGTACCTGTGATCTCGTCGACATAAAAGTATGTGTGCATGCGGGTGTCTTTGATTAACACTGTGTCATGTTACCGTCTTCATCCGTCGTGTCGTGGTGTCCATTGTGGTGTGAATTTGAGCATTTAAAAGCATGCATGCACGTCATCATTTTAGGGACATTGTAGATGTTCTCTTCTTCTGCCTAAAACTAATACTAATCTATGCCTGAGTGTGTGTGTGTGTGTGTGTGTGTGTGTGTGTGTGTGTGTGTGTGTGTGTGTGTGTGTGTGTGTGTGTGTGTGCGTATGCGGATGTGTGTGTATGTGCTTGTGTGTTTGAGTTTGAGTTTGAGTTTGACTGTATGTGATACGAGTCTTTCTTTCCTAAGTGTGTTTGTGTCAGTCTGAAGGTGTGTGTGTGTGTGTCTCTGGTGTGTGTGTGTGTGTGTGTGTGTGTGTGTGTGTGTGTGCATGAAAAACTCAAGCCTACGTTTAATTAACAGGAAGCTCCCTATGTGATGTACAAGAAAAACCATATGCAGCTGGAGGGGAATGAGCGCTATGAGGGCTACTGTGTGGACCTAGCCTCAGAGATCGCAAAACATGTCGGAATTAGATACAAACTGTCCATTGTTGCTGATGGAAAGTATGGGGCCAGAGACCCTGAAACCAAGACCTGGAACGGGATGGTGGGTGAACTGGTCTATGGGGTAAGTCTAGACCTGGTGGATATTTCACTAGCCAGGTGGACAATACTAAGAGTTGACATGAAGCCAGAGACACTCAAACCTCTCATTTTCTTGTCAAAGCCACCTAGACACACACTTCATGTAGATAACAAGCAAATTTGCCTATGCTTACTACACAGTAACACTGCAGTGAAACATTTCTGTTTTCAGTTAAATTTGAAAAATCTGCAAAATTGTTGTTTTAAGTTATTTATATAAGTTATATTTGAAGTTATGTTTTTAAAATATTTTGATGACTCATCATTTCATAATAGTCTTGCACATTATGCACATTTCATATCACCTACACCTCCATCACTTCTGCTAGCATTAGTATCATATATCTGTGCATTCCACTGGCATTTTGACCTGGAAGTGATTGTGCATGACCTTTTCAAGTCTTTAAGTGTTGCTGGCTTCACACAGGTCTTTTGGTCTTAGGGCCTCTTTTCACAGCAGTGTCTAATCCACTGTGTTGCGTAGCTCAAGTCCTCCTACTGTACGAGCTGGTTGCTTCTTCATCATCCCAGTCAGTGAGAGTATTAGAGTGCTTCTTCAACTGTCTTTGTTGTAGTGGGGGACTAAGAGAGACAGAGACATGCTTTATGTG
>CM059272.1:23810814-23848314 GCA_030347295.1 Setipinna tenuifilis
TATTAGCTTCTCTGCCTGACAGAAGAGTTGTGCTAATCAGGATCAAAAGGTTTAGTGAATAACTGGAACAAACAGGTGGTAGGATTTCTAGCTTCTGTTTGCTCTTTGGATCTTGTATGAGTGTTACCACTTACACTACACTTACAACCCAAGTTATTACTCCGTCTGTTTGATTTCATAATATAACGAGCTAGGCAGTCAAAGTGATGTCTTTAAAGAAGTCTAGTATAATCTGACTTTATCCTACAGCGCAGTCTCATCATCTTGTTCATGTGGTGAAAGACTGGAGGCCCTGGCCTGTGCTGGTCACTGTGCTGGCATTTAAAAGCACCCTCCATGACATTTACCAGCTTTCTGTGGGAAAGTCCATTTATACAACTTTCTTCATATTAAATAGCTTCCTCTCTGACCTTCACCTGGGGCGCTGGAGCTTTATCATCGCTTTTATCAGCTCTCTAATATGCTACCCATTTCTCTCTCTCTCTCTCTCTCTCTGTCTATTTCTCTCTTTCTATTTCTCACTCTCTGTTAATGTCTGTACATTTCACCTACTCTCTCAACCTAAAGCTATTTTTATTGTTAGTCTGCTGTAGGTTATGGGAAAGTCTAAAGTTGTTGTAAACAAATGATACATGCTGGCCTATCTATGGGACATTCCTTTGCAGTCTACATTAGTTGAATTTGAGTTTTTTTGCCAATAAAAGAATTGCAGATGTGTTTGTAACAGAAAATCTTGCCCTGACACCTACATGAAGGATACTATGTAATGTCAATAGACATCCTCATAAGAAAAATGTTTGCCTCTTGCAAAAAAAACAGTGGGGTGGCATGAATAATCGTGTTTTCCAAAAATGGTTTTCCAACTATTATTATATTCCCATGTGACTTCATCAAGCAATAGAATACGCATGATCAAGATAGAGTAGACTACTGCACTAGCACTTTTGAATACATTTGTATATGTCAACAGAGGACTTAGAATAGAATCGGTGAATACAATAGAGGAATTTATCATACGCCTATCACAGATGAATGGATGCATCACTCACCTCACAAAATAAGTGGGTGTGAATAAATCAATACAGGCCTGGAGAGCTTTCCACAGGCTTGTGAATATTTGTTTTTGTATACATTTTAGCAGCCTAGCCTTTGTAGCATGAGTGAAGCATCTCTGTGTACTGTAGAAAGGCGAGGCCAAGGGGTCTCTCCCATACGGCCTAGCTCACTAAAGCGTGAAATGCTATTGAAATAAAGCGGCGGCACAGCCCACAAAAGATTTAACCAGGAGCACTTAAGGATGGCATTTCACGAGTTTCACGGACATTGACAGCTTTTTAGAGAGCCCTCTGGGCAAGACTCATTTGGGGAGGTGTTGAAGTCATGAGTTTATGGGCAGCAGGATAGCACAAAAAGCTAAGTTTGTAGTGCCAGCTCAGCAGGATTGCTTTCCATACTCTCATACTGTTCTAGTTCTTTCTTTTTCTCTGTTTTTTTTGTCCTGGCATTGTTTCTCTGGATATTTATGAGCTCTAGTAGTTCTAGAGTATCTCCAGACCCAGAAAACTCCACTGCTCATTTCAGCATTGAATGGTAGGACCACACACTGATATTTTGGGGAGTCATTTTTTGGGACGTCCTGTAGTGTGTACTGTAGTGTAGTGTCTGTTGCGGTGTTTTTGCTCTTAGTCGCTTAGTTTCTTTCATAAACAGTCTTTGCTGTTTTTGTTTGCACTGAATTGCTTAATTTGTTTTTTTTGCCCAAACCACAAGCTGATATTGTGTGACTTTTCTTGCATTCATGCCTTGTGCAGTCTACCCTGTGTGGAACTGGAACAGCAGAAGTTTAGTGCTTCGTCTAACTGCTGTAAAATATTCTGAGCCAGGGATTCACAGTCATTTCATTCTGCAGTAGGGACCTTGGCCAACTCATTTGCTTATTGTAAGTGCATTCATGAATATTTGGATACAGAAAATTTGAGTCTTTTGCTCATTCTCTTCCACCCTGTATTAGACTCTGCTAATTAGGAAGGCAGTTGGGAGCTGCTTCAACATCAAAATGTGCAACTGTCAGGAACACTTCAATGCAAACAACCTATAAAATCACATCAAATGCAAATGTCTGTGAATAAACCATCAACTGCCAACTGCCTGTTTGAATTAGGAGTTAATTCACGCCTCTCCTGTGAATTGATTTCTTATTTGAGTTGGTGGATTTTGTGTAAATTCCATGCATTGTCAATCAGGATTTGCTATTTGAATTACTAAAACTGCATTAGAAATGTACATGGTAACCATTCCATTGACAAAGTCGATTTTCTTCAAGAATGAGCAGTTGCATTACAGTATGACTCAGATTTTTTTGGAAATCTGTGGCCATTTTAATGTATTTAGATGAAATGAACATGAAACAAAATTCATTTCAGCACAAAAAACACTCACTCAAAACATATGTAACCAGAACACACATTTAGCACTTAGTTTAATTCTCCTTCTAGATCTTTGACAATAGGGCAGAACCAAAAGAATGTACTGTAGGTTTTAGATACACAATGGGTAAAATATTGTGCATACACAAATATGAATTTAGTCTGGTAACTTCTGTGTATGAGAGATTTACAAAGTCACATTGCAATTTGAGTATCATATAATAATAATATTAATAATATCTGTAATGTGTTTGTGTGTTTGTTTACATTTGTTCATGTGAATGAGCACATGGGTTCATGGGATCATGTCTGTGGTTTGTTCTCATTTATTGTCATATATTTAAATTAAAAAGTTGCTGTTTGTCCAACATAAAAAAATGTTACAGTAGTTTTAAACAATGTAAACAATGTGTATTAATTATTTCATACTTTGTATTTCATTGCTTAATTAACATTCGTACACAGGAGGCAACTATCTACCGCTGTCCTCATAAAGTGCATTTGAACATCATCCATCTTTAATTAGTGCGCACGCACTCTCTCTTTCTCTAATGGCTCTCATGGTATATGCCTTGATTTGTTTGTATTTTTCTTGACAGGCTAGTGTGCAGATTAGTAGTTCTCAGGATCTTCTGCACAACTATCCTCCTGGTCTCTCTTCTCTCTCCCTCATATCCACAGCGCTCCAAAATAGCAGTGTACGAGAAAATGTGGTCGTACATGAAATCGGCCGAACCCTCAGTGTTCGCCAAGACCACCGCCGACGGAGTTGCCCGTGTGCGCAAGTCGAAGGGCAAGTTCGCCTTTCTGCTGGAGTCCACCATGAACGAGTACATCGAGCAGCGCAAGCCGTGCGACACCATGAAAGTGGGCGGCAACCTGGACTCCAAAGGATACGGCGTGGCCACGCCTAAAGGCTCGGCATTAAGGTGGGTGGGATAATATAACAATCCTCCATGTTGTTATAGTATTCCACCTACCCTGATGTCTCCTGTGTTCATATTATGCCATGTCACTGTTTCTGTTGCCACATCACCTCTCCCGCAGTCTCATTCCAAACACACACCACAGCTTTAACCTCTCGCCATGCTGTTTACTATCGCCATAGATACCACAGTTACCTGTTGTCATCTGTAACTGCTGTCAAAGTAATCCTCTGGTTTCCTTGTCTTTGTGTTTTCTAACTGTCACACAAACTCACTACTCCACTTACTACTTACAACTCCAAACTTACTACTCCATCATACAACAGGCACACACAGTATTTACCCTCAAATCTGTGAAAAAGTGTTTCACTTAGGGCTCCATTAACCCCTTCCAGGTCATGTCAGCACTACCATTTAACCCCTTCAAAATAGTTTTCTCTCAAAACCCCTCTGACTAAATGGCATAATCACCATAGTGCACATACTTCCCATCGTCAAATAATAATCATAGTACATCACTTCCGGTCATCACATAATCATACATGTACATGTCCATTTTCCATCGCCATCATCATCTATTATGTCCTTTTAAAATGCCCAGCTCACACTGTCCCGTCCAACATCTTGTCCCAACCCTTCTCTTCCCGCCTGTGTTAAGGTCATCAGTTTGACAATGATTTTGTCTCGTCTTGTCTTTTCATTTATGCATCTTGTTTATCATTTTATTATTGCCATACTTTTCTACCTACTTAGTTTTTTGCATTTTCCCCCCTTTTTGCACGTCTTAAATTGCTTTCGCTTTTTAATTGCTTTCATTTTATCAGTATCTTTTTTTTTTGGTCATGTTCTTCCTCCCCTGCCCCTTCTTTTCTTCGTTTCCCCAGCTTCACTCGTCTCTGTCTGCTCTTGAGTCAAGTTGTTAAATGTTTGCTTCTAGTTTTTAAGTCCTATGCATTACTTCTTTATGTTCCTTATATTGCATTAAGCTGCTCAGTTTCTGTGACGAATGTTAACTTGCATGCTGTTTGTTGCTGTTACTTTTCTCTTCTCGATGACAGAGTGTCCCCATCCCGCACCCTTCACTTCAGACCTCCCTCCATGCCACTTTTTTCCGGATCAACACCTTTTTTGCTTTAGAGAGCACTTCTTACTCTCACTCCTACCTCTTGCACTGCAGTGAAATTAACTAATTAACCAATTTGTCCTTCTCGTGCTCCCCTTGTGAATCATTGACTCTTACTTCTGCTCTATATATACCACAGTTTTTAATAGCACTATTTCCTTTTTTTAACTACTAACATTCTAATATATTAGATTTCTCACGGACCTGTTCATTTTCTTACAAGTCATGTTTTATCGTTTCAAGAAATGCTGTTAACCTGGCAGTACTTAAACTGAACGAGCAGGGCCTGTTGGACAAATTGAAAAACAAATGGTGGTACGACAAGGGAGAGTGCGGCAGCGGGGGCGGGGACTCCAAGGTCAGCCTCAATGTCACCAAAAAACGGGTATCTGAGAGAAGAGTAATCGGCAAGGCTGTTTGCAGGGTTTGACATGGTACACTGGGCCTACCTATAGATGTAACCAAGGCCAGTGTGACAGAAACATTCTCAGATTTGGAGGGAAAAAAAAACCTGTGTAGCTTTTTGCATTTGTGTTGTGAAGCAGTTAAGATCAAACTGGGAACCCTTTACTTGGCTAATAGAGGAAGAAGAGCACTAAGTGATGCTCGGCATCATATATGTATCCTCATATCCTCGTAGTCCTCAAGGCCACAGTGCCAGAGTCAGTGAGGATAGAGTGTGCGTACTGTAGCTGTGTGTAGCTCTAATTATGGGTGAACCTTCATAAGTAATCTATACGCTATCCCTAAGTAATCCAAGTAATCTATACGTTTTCTTTAAGTATTCAAAGTAATCCAAGTAATCTATACGATCTCTCTAAGTAATCACAGTTATCCAAGTAATGTATACATTCTCTCTAAATATTTAGGTCATCTATATGTTCAGTGTGCAGCGCAGTCAGGGTTGTTAGTTCAGTGCTACTAGATGTTAGCATGCTAGTAGAGCACATGGGCGTGTTCATGAACACGGATGTCAGCCTGAATGAATGGCTTGCCCTGTAGTTGTGAAAGGCAGCGGTTATTTAAGGCTGCTTTTCTTCTACAGGGCAATAGAGGGTGGGAATAGTGTTAGCCAGATTAGACAGGTGCAGCTAGCCAGTGTCATTTAGCATTCATAAATCAATCTTAAAAACGGACAAAATTACGCTCAGTCAATATGGTTATATATATAGTTACCATATTGGCATATTTTTTGGACCACTAGAGCATAAAGTGTGAATTACCGTACGTAAATACCACCATAACAGCTCCAACGGGAGGGATCTGTCCTGACCCACTGTGTCCCAGCGCGGACACTGGGTGCCTCTGAGATGCCACTGGCCTGGGAGACGTGGGAGGCATAAATAGTCTAGGAATGGCGAGGCGAGCAGCGTTGTCTTGAGGGGACTAAGCATTGCAGGCAAACGTGAGAATTCTAATGGCTAAAGAGAGACCACATTGAACCACATCATAATTGATCTCTGCCCACAAAACTCCACCTCAGGAACCAATGCCAAGTCACCACAGGCAGTCCATTAGGGGCTCTGACTGTCCGTTCTCGGACAAAACCTCAAAACCAATCCACACCACTTCCCCGATACTGAACAAATCCCCAAGCCAGTTGAAAGTGCATGGACAATGACCTGCACTTGACCTGTCCTGACCTACACACATTCATAGGTCCTCTACACTAGAACAACATATAGGAGCTCAAACGGAGAAAACAAGCTGACTATCTCTTACACACAGAAATTTCCTTTTTATGCTCGCAACACATACTACAAACCAAACACAAATTTCTGTCTCTCTCTTTCTGTCTCTGACTGTCCTTCTCTCTCTGACTGTCTTTCTCTCTCACCAATTCCAAATGCTACATTTTGTCTCTCCACACTCCCACTATACAGGAGCCTACCCACAAAACCAGTCCCTCACTCCTACACACACACACACACACACTGTACAACACACGCCACACCCACTCTCTCTCTCTACGCCGCATTCACACTGTATACAGAGGCCCACCGTAGCAGTGGTTGTGTGTCCACTGCCGTTGTTTTTTTGCGTGCTTCTGCTTGCACTCCGCAGCCCCGGCGCTCAGCACATTGTGAGCTGCGCGGTGGCAGCCTGAGCCTCGGGCCTCTTGTGCTTAGCGACTCCCTTCCTGGTCGTAAGCGGGGAACGGGAACGCTAAACCAAGAATCCCCCTCAAGGTGGCTGCCCCCCACCAGTCAGAAATAATGTGCTCAGCATTCTGGGTAAAGGGTAGGCGCCGCACAGCCACGTTATGGTGTCACAGCTGACTGCCACTTTTCCTGTTTATTTAAAGAATGTTTATTTTGTTCTAAAAATGCATGCACTTGTAATTTAACACTGTGGGTTAAATATATTGTATGTAATAACCACTAAGAGAGGGTATGTTTTGGTTAAGAAGATTTTTTTTCCTTCTTCAGAACCAAATCTTAATTTACATTCAAATCAGTTTTATTCTTAGTTTACCAAAATCCTATGGGAATTTTTCAGCCAAATATTTTCTAGATGGCACAGCACCAGTCCAATCAGAATATTTAAACTTTGAGTTTGTCAAAAGCATTATAATGATATTTATTATGTAGGGGAAATGGGACGTATCAAACATATTCATAATTAATGTTTCATTCTCATTATGGTTTAAGAAGTGTTGTCATAACAATGTTTAATTTTGTATTCTTTTGCATGAAACATTCATTGTCCCAGTTCTTTTTACTTATCAGTCTTTTTTTTTTACTTCGACATCAGTTTTTGCCTTTGTTCTGTCATTATTTTTTTGTATTTGATTTTGTGCTTTTGTCATAGTTGTGGCTTATAATACCATGTTTAATTAATGGCCACCGCAGCAATGAATGAGAAACATATCATACTTCCAGTCCCGTTTACATATCAAAGTACAACGCATCCCACCGGAAATCTTCTCTTTGTAATACCAGAGGACTTTTGATGACTTACGTGACGAACTCGTAAGTATTATTTTTTTGTTCTCGGCCTTCACACTATCCGATGGCTATGAAGGCTCCGTTGTACCGGCCAAGTGGCGGTGTGTTAAATCAGGTGTGTCCTGCTCTGACTGTATCGCTCAAAGTCACAGACTCCCCAGAGGTGCGCAGAGGGATGCAGGTGTCACGGTGCATTCTGTCTTTTCTTTCTCTCTCTCTCTCTCTCTCTCTCTCTCTCTCTCTCTCCTGGCGTACTCACCTGTTGGACACACCCACACTGCAGCAGCTCAGCTAGTCACACCGGACCGTGTGCTTTCTCTTAACATGTTCTAAAAACCCAGCGGCCTATCAGAACTGAATTACCGAAAAACCGAATCCAGCAGGCTTTTTGATCACTTGCTGATAAGCACATAACATTTTATTGGCAGGTACCCCACGGGTCCTCTAAATCTGCTGAGTGTTTTTCACACTTGCAGGAACCAGTGACACAAATCTCTTTCGAAGAATGAACTACCTTTGATCTTAATGGGGATTATAGAGGCATTTCATTCTCTGGTTGTTAAAGGTCACATTGAACATACTACAGCTCATCACCATCAATGAAGGCATTCCAAGTGACATTACACCCTTATTCCGACTGGATGTTTAACACTTAGGAGTTTTTCTTCTTTTTTTTAGCCTGTATATGGAACTGTGTGCCCTTCTTTGCCTCAGCTCGGTGTGTTCCAGTAGAGCGTTTGTGAGTGTGCTGCAGCTGGTGTCGTCGTGCCTCGCTGCCCGCCGAACAGCACACTGCAGCGGACATAGCCGTGACCGTGACCCGAAGCAGCTCCGCACTCCCTGGGCGTGCACGATAACATAACGATGTTCCACTCATCTTGCTAGGACAAGTCCAATGGTGTTAACATCAGAAGGCCGAGCAGGCAGGCCAGCTGTTGCCAGCGTGGTTGCACTAAATGAGTTTTCTTTGAAACAGGCACAGCTTTAAAAACGTAACAGGGTTCCACTCAAGTGCCCATCCTGCTGTCATTCCTGCAGCTGTGCGGGTACTTATGCTGCCTTATGAAATGGATGTGCTAGTTTATCCACAGTCCATTGCTGTATCTTACCAGAATGCCCAGCAGGCAGGAAGAGCGGCCAATTAGAGAGCTATTCTAACTTAATTAGACTAAAGGCCATCATTCAAACTCTTGTTCATTGTCTTGACAATACCTCCCGCTCTGAGGTTGGTTTTTTAATATTATTTAGTGTTATTCTCATATTCATTTATCTCAGTGGCTCTTCAACAGGGTGTTTAGCTGTACATAACTGTGGTCTGTTTGTATTGTTGTTTTTTGGTTCGCACTGCTGTGCAGACATCCTTACCCTGATGGAATTTGATTTTATTCAGTTCAGTGTTCATTGCCATCAACAAATTTATTTGTGTGTCTGTGTGTGTGTGCGCAGTTAAACATTTCAGTTGTTTGGGCAAGGGCAAGTGTGGCTAAACCAAATTTTGGTCCAAATTATTTGAGTAGACATCAGGGGACACATACAATAGGCACTTCGGTCCTCAACCCCTCTTCAGAGTTAACCCTTTTGCTGTGTGCAGTGGTGAATACAATATATTTCATGTTAAATGCAACCGTTCATCATTTTCAGAGAGAGAGGATAAACAGAGAAATCTAGCAGTCATGTGGGTGCCATAATGCCTTTCAAAAGAATAGCCCTTTAAAATAACCCCTTTTGAGTTTTTGAACTCTATTTTAAGCTATTCTGTGATGTGTCAGAGGACACAGATAGCAACTTTGTTATATATTTATGCATTTTTTGTCACATGCACTTCATAAGCAATATTCTCTGAACCAGTGTGGTTAGGCCTACATAACTGAGAGCACACTGTTTGTGTGAACTTATCTCACAGAGCCACACAAAATGTGTACAGATCTTCAGTGACAATATTCTAATAACTGGGCTACTTTTTTGTAAGACCTTGGCTAAAACCTTGAGCAACAATAGCTTTATTGGAAATCTTGAATAACTAACTGCTAGTTTTGTTTGTCTGTTAGTCAAGAAAGGGTTCCTGTAGATCTAACTTGCGAAATATCGGTTGAGAAAAAAAAAAGCTACATGGACCAATTATTTATTACAAGTTAGCACTGCATTCATTTTTTCATATTAGGCTACTCTGCTATTCTAGTTGCTTTATCAATTCTGCTCTTTTTCGAACAGTGTGTGCCGATTACTCAAAGCGATAGAGGTAGGGCCTGGCTCCTAGGGTCTGAAAGGTAACATAGTTTCTCTGCTTGCTGTCTGTGATGCCGTCGGGCCAGGTACCCTGCATTATCGCTTTGTCTAAAGTCTAAAGTAGTCAAACCTTGAATAACATAAAATAACATAATACAATGTTATTTATGTTATTTCCCACGTGAAGAACTCCTGTAAACCTTGCAGTATTGAAACTCAGTGAACAAGGCATCTTAGACAAGCTGAAAAACAAATGGTGGTACGATAAGGGTGAATGTGGAACCAAGGACTCGGGAAGCAAGGTCAGTGGCTGCAGGTCTTTCTGTGCTAAGTGCATTCTGAATCTCACTGCTCACACACATAGCAGCACTTTAAGACTGAAACATCCACAGAGATAAACACACAGTCACACACACACGCACACAGATGTATGAGGCATGGATTTCAAATGATCCCCCTTTAATCATTTACTCACAATTTATTTCTTTAAGCTGGGACATGGCGGTCTGAGAAGTTAAAAGGCCTCTTAACTCCACCATGCAAATGTAATGTTATGACCATTCTTCAAGTAGTCCTCTTGTAGCCCACACACATAAACTCCTCACTGATACTGGAACAGCCACAGCATGCCTGGGAAGAAAATGTATGTAATCGTATTTGTTACTCTTAAAGAGACATCATCTAGATAAGAATCCGAATTATAACCATTTTGCCGCAGTGACATTGACCAAACCCTCATGGGGGAATTTATTTATAAGTGTCCTTACTTATTTGCGTGCCAGCTGAATATATCAAATCCTTCAACGTTATGGAGGGTGAGTGAGAGACAAGTCTCCTTATCCTGACACGGTACAAACATAGCAGCTGTCAGACTTCAGAGGTGGCTGAGCAGAGTGGAGACTGGCAGCGGTGTTTGGCGGGGAGCAGTCATAATAAGCAGACTTGTTCATCACTCTTCATGAAGTTAAAGCATTTGATAAATTAGCGTTTAACCCTCTGGGGGACTGTGTCCCCTCCACCTTCACACACACACAAACAAACACAGACACACACCCCTACCTTCTCACTTAGAAAACAAGACCCTCGCCTAGGCTACTTTAGAGATTTAGAGACTATAGGAGCTCCCATAGGGTTAAGATGCAAATGGTAAAACTCCTATAAATATATTTCAGTATTTGGGGGTTTGGGAGTTTACAGCAGCAAAATGGTTGTAATTCATCTCATTACAGTCTGTGACTTCACATTATATTGTAGAGATGGAAAATATGGATACATCTGCCCTGTGCACAACAAAGAGAGTAAAGCTTATAGGTTATAGTTCAGAAAGGGATTGACCTGTTGGTTACTGACCCGCTTCCGAGAAAGAGAACATCATAGGAGATTATCACTGTGTATTCTCTTCATGCTGTCATAGTACATTCATTTAAATTATAGTTTTATGTAACAAAAGAGTGTTCTTGTTTAAAGCCCTAAGGCTTCTCTTTGAAGACAGCCCAATCAAAAGACTTATCAGTGTCTCTGGGTTGTAGAGTACTTGAGGGCAGGTGGGGTGGCAGTAGGCCCGCCTAGAATTGTAATGAAAAGATCCACAGGAAACATCTTAAAATGTTTTCCTGTTAAATACCTGTGATGTAAGTCATGATTGATATCTTTATCTTTTGCTATTTTTTGCCTAGCTTCTAATTGATCCCTTAATTTGAGGTTCATTTATTGATTAATGTTTTAAAAAGAAGTAAAATAGTAGCTTTATTTCCTGTGACCTACTGTATATCAGAGACATTTGTGAGGAGGGTGGTGTTCTAGAACTGTTGTTGTGCTTCTTGCATGCAGCCCTTGATAGTGCCTGATGAGTGTCCTCTGCCTCCCTAGGACAAGACCAGTGCTCTGAGTCTGAGCAATGTGGCTGGGGTCTTCTATATCCTGGTTGGGGGACTAGGCTTGGCCATGACTGTGGCGCTGGTGGAGTTCTGTTATAAGTCCCACCAGGAGACCAAAAGACTCAAACTGGCCAAAAATACGCAGAACTTCAAACCGGCTCCCCCAGCAAATACACAGAACTTTGCGACATACAGAGAGGGTTACAACGTGTACGGGACAGAAAGCGTCAAAATCTAATGGTATACATGCAGAAAATGGTTTTCCCATACCTTTGGTCTGTGGTTGGTTTGTGATTTTGTGTGTGTGTGATTTGGGTGTATCCACATGTGTTATCGAAATGTAACATTTTCAGAATTTTTTTTCAGCAATGCGGTAAAAAAATGCATGCAGTCCAAAAGATATATAATTTTATAAACAGAATTTTTTTTTTCCAAAGCAGGTAACTGCGAAAGACAAAGAGATGGTCAGGCTTGACCCACCCAAAAATCCCCATGGTCAATAGATGCCAGCAGAGTCTGACGTTGCCTAACCTGATGTGAGAACCAGGTCACACTGACCAAGATGCAACACGACTTGAATCATGGGACTTGGAGTCTCTCAGTGCCTTATAGCTCCTCCTGCATCAGTGCAATGCAAACTATCACCTGACAGAAACCCTAACAAGAAAAAGCTACACTGGAATGAGAGACAAGATCCTAGGATTATTAAACTGTAAACACCTGTTTAAAGAAAACATTTTTGGACATTTTGGAAGATTTTAGAAAATGATCGCAAGGAATACCATCGTATTCATGGACACATAAGGATGAGTCTTCTCAGTGTTGGAAACTTCACTTTAAATCATCATAATCTCTTTTTAGCCATATTTTAATCAAGGAAATAATTAATGAAGTTATATTGTGTTGTTTCATTTAACATTACTGTCATCCTGATAATTTAATCTAAATATATGTGTAACATTATAGTTTATTTTATTAAACTTAGGATGGAACATCTCTAGAATAAGACGCATAGAGAGAAATATAGAATTATTGCTACCCCAGTTGTTGTTTTGCAAACTATGTTATCACCCCCATACTGATAATAAATTTGATTCACTGGCTCACATTTATTGCTTAATGTTGTATCAGACTGTCCTGGAGTAGCAGGTAGTGGGACTGAATAGGGCCAACATGAATAACATGTTGAAGAACAACTACTCTCAAGACTGCTGCCATAGCATTAAGGCACATTGTTAAAATGCAGTTTTAAAGGGACTGTTAAAACAACTGTATTCATTGCCAGTGAAAGAAATTGTTCCTGTACTGATGGCAGTTGACTAAAGCTAGTCGGCACAGTACAGTGGCTTGACAATGATGTCTTATTTATTGTTTTTTTTAATAGCAACACATAACAAACTGACTTACATTTTGGTTAGATTTCTCTCATTCTGTCTGCAAAAGAAGAAAACAAACAGAATCACAGAATCAGTCCTTAACTACTTTGTGATTTTTGTAAGAAAAAAGAGCTATAATTCTAAGAAATACAAAATGTACAAAGAGAAGACCAAAATTATGAAATGTTAAAAAACAAACCAACACAAAAAAACAAATACAGTTTAGTTTTGTAAATGAGGGAGCTTTGTTCTTGTATGTGTATGTTCTTTAGCTGGTTTTCCTTTGTCCATTTCACTTCCAGTGCATGGGAAAAAAAGGTGACTGCATCACCAAAATGGCTACTGAGCTGAAGACCCTTTGACTCCATCTGAACTTGCTGATCTTCAGCTTTCATTCACATGTCCTTCCTCTAGCTCCTCTGCACAAGTCACACCACTGCATAGTCAATCACAGGTCTGCATGTGTGGAGTTAAAGAAAGCCTCGCAATGAGATGTTTAGTACATTTTATAAATAAAAAGACTTTAAGACAAGCTTGTTTTTGAATATTTTTTATGGTGTATACATGCATGCAATGTCTGTCCTCTGTGGCCAAGTAGTAAGTAGAAATTAGAGTATTTTAAATGATCTTGCTGTTTGCCAAACTCAAGTTATGATCTCAGGCCTTTTCAGACATGACATGACGTCATTCTTCTCAATTTTAGCCCAGTGTAGTCACCACATTCTTTATTATTATTTTATTTATCATTACCACTGCAACTTTAAATGCAGGAGGTTGGTTTGCAAATACTATCCATTGAATGCCTGATGTGTGTTATCCATTTTTTTAGACCATAGCCATTACACTGTGGATATAAAATTCAAATATTTGTTTTGATCTGAATTACTCCTTTGATGGAGCCTTGAAAGTCAGATATAGCTTTTTTTCATCGGCACATGCTCAGATGATCACATGATAGTCCATCAAAAGGACGGTGATGGACTAGATTTTAGAGTGGATCTTAAAATGTTCATGTCGTATCAATTATTAATCGTGCCCATTTTTGTTGATGCTCTTAAATCAAAGTGTTACACTTGTAGAGGTTGACCCTGTTTTTCAATGCATGGCTTGGTTTTCAAAGTGGTCTATAATGGGATGGGGTCAAAATGGTAAAAAAAAATAAAAATAAAAACCTGTTATACCACAAAACCACCACTAGATGACACTGTTGATTTAATGCACGCCATCACAACGGCTTCAAATCAGAGCGTAGGAGAGAAACTGTCCTACTTTGCAACCATGAAAGCCCCAGTGGACTGGGTATGAGGATCACCTCACAGGAATCAGACACGTTTGCATGCACCCTAGCCGCAAAGGGAGAATGACAGATGTCATGATGTCCCATATAAATCTACTATCAACAGTGCTGCTGCTACAAATATAATTATGAAAAAAAGATTAATAACAATATTTTTGGTAGTAGTAGTAGCAGAAGAAGAAATACTACTACTACTACTACTACACCAACGCCACTAGATGTCACCAAATAACTACACTAGCCCATGGGCATCTCCTCCTGACCCAATCACTATGGCATTTATTGACTGCATAGGACTGGACTTGGCTATGCCAAGATGAAGACCTCCAATAAAGAGGACAGTTTGTGACATTATCCTGAACAGACTATGCCATGATGTGCTACGACTGGCCTACCCTCTCCGGATGGATAGCCTAGGCCTATATCAAGACCAGAATCTTCCTAAAATAATTCCTAGTTTAATATATAGCCATAACGATTTGCCGTGGAAGGTTGTTTATTAGTAAAACTTACAGTCTAGCTACGGGCAGGAATAGACAAATGGCTTCTATCCTTCGTTTATTCGCGACTGCTTATAATATCACGCGTGTCCGCCCTCACCGTTGCTTAGAAACGCGCATGGTTGCTGGTGCTCATGAACGACCTTGCGTCCGTGCCCGCGCGCGCGCACCCTTAAAACAGATCCACTAAGATAGACGTTAATTAAAAGGAGGAAGGCATAAGGATTTACAAGCTAATCGACAGACGTATCGTTAATATTCTGTATGGATAATAATGAGATGTGATCCTATGGTTTACATTTGTGAAGAGACAGCTTGGAGAATTATGTCGACATCGTTTGGGATTAAGACCAGACATGGGATGAAGAACACGGCAGGTAAACTGAAAATGGTCTTGTTTCCCTGCTCAGACAGATTGAGACGATTGTAGGGTGTCTGCGATAAAATGCATGATTGGGAACGTGGTAACTGTGTATCTTGGCTGAACCACTGGCTAGGCTATGAAAGGGAAAATACTTTGATGTTGCCCGTAAGTGATCATTTTGATTGAACAAAGGTAGACGTGTGATAAAAGCGTAATATATTGCTCATGTTGCGGGAGAGTAAGAGATGTAATTGTATCCCTTGTCGTTTTGCTGTCCGATATGCATTTTACTTGGGCATAATTTTACAACCGCTGTTGCTGGTCATAGTAATGGGTAGCCTAGCAGCGCACGGCATCCTGAACTAGGCATCAAACGAGGGCGACTTACCTTCGTACTGCATCTCACCGCGCGCGGGTGGGATGCGGGTTTAATGGGAGGAATGCGTCTGCAAGCATACGTTCATTTGGATTCTTCTTGGGTAACATTTCATTTTGTAATGTAGATGAAAAAAAATAAATCCACCTTGGCCGCGTATCACATTGGATTGGAGATCATCTGAATAAAATGTTTTGCCAAACTGGTGGGCCCGTGTATCTCCATGATATTGCACGTATTCCACTATGAATGAATCGCCTACCAGTGTATGGAGTAACCAGATCTATTAACCTGTCAGATATAATGGCTCGGGCTGTTTTATCGCTGGTGTATGCTGATTTGTAGTTTTATTTATTTGAGATCAGCACCTGTTGTGGATCATATGAATGGCTTATGTTCGTCCTCGCCATAGAAAAGCCAGTTGTGATTCTTAATGAAAGTCCATGTTTATTACGTCGTCATATTAATAAATGCACCGGAAAAACTGGTCACGTAAATCAATCTGTTAAAACATGTTGGGGAAAAAAGATACTGTGGTATCACCTAATCCTCATTACTTAAATCCTTTTCGCATTTTTGTAATTTCGGTGGTGCCGGTGAAAGATTAGTTTAAAAGAGGTTGAATATTGCTTCGATTCATGTGACCTCGCCAGTTCTTAATGCAAATGCTATTCAGGACAGGTTGCACTGAGGGCTGTGCGTGAATTCCATGTTTTCATAATTAGATACATCCGCATAATTTATCCCTCAAAGATCTCCCCATAGCTTTGCGCTTAAGTAGCGTAATTACAGGAAGGAGGTTCTTACCTATTGGTATTCATGTCTCGTTTGGTACTCTCCACCGTCTCCCCCGCCGTGCGTCCAAGGAATACACACGCACGCACGCACGAACACACTCAAACACACACACACACCCGAACAGTCAAGACGGCTCTTAACGCGCGTTGGCCGAACCACTCTGTAGGATTTTCTAGTAGATAAGCAAGCCTTTCATATCAGAAACGCGTTAGTGAGACAAACCTGTAAAAGCACTTGTCCAATCACTTATTTTGATGATATAACCATGAAAAGTCAGCCTGGTCGGTTTCTCGGAGCTTTTATTTGATTTTTGCTAAAAGGAGTGAAAGCTTTGCTCATTTAGGAGACAGCTAACGATGTTGGTCGGCATGTTTTTGTTTATTTTGGTCCTGTGACTTCTGGTGGTGGCAGTGACAATGTCAATAAAAGTATCAGTAGCACACGCGAGGTGTTGTTACATTTTATATCAACAAGAGGCCTCTGCGGGTGTCCATTGATTTCAAATAAACTGTCTTGTAAACATACACTTGAAAACATGGATTAACCACACATTGTAGTGTCAAGTCTACTCCTCCCCAGTGTGTGTGACAGGGATGGATTTTCAGAAACAGTTCAAGCATGTAGTAGTGCGCCTGTGCTTTTAAATCTCACTCTCTCTCCCTCTCTCTTTCTTTCTCTGTATCTTCCGCACACAAATACAAAGGTGCGTGCACACACACACACACACCTACACACACACAGTCCGTGCCACGAAACAAAACGTTGGCATTGCTGATAGTCATTGTTGGCCTACTCTATGCAGCAGGGGAGAGAGAGCGAGAGAGAGAGGGAGAGAGAGAGAGAAGGAGGCAGAGAGAGAGGGGAGGGAGAGAGAGAGGGGGGAGAGAGGCAGAGAGAGGGGGGGGGGGAGAGAGGGGGAGGGAGAGAGAGACAGAAAGAGAGACTAGAGCTGTTTTTGGATGCTGGGGTGGTTGTGTCTTAGGTGTGCGCTTCTCTGTGTCTGCGGTCGAATCAAGGGGGGGGGGGGGGTGTTGTCACAGCAGCACTTGTCAGATAGTGCCCACTCAGCACTATGTTCAACCCGGTTTACATTTTAAGCACATATGGTCAAGCACTTTTCTCACAGTTCTCATTGTGTCAACACAGTTACATGCCAAGACTGTTTGCCAGGGATGTCAAGATTCCCTGTTATGAAAAATTGAGTACACTTGGGAAAGCACTCCCATATTAATTGTTGGCTCATGCTCTTATGCATAAATATGCGTGCACACACACACAAACACACACACACGCGTGCCTACACACACACTCACACATCACAAATTCTCGCTCTCTCACTTTATCCCCCCCCACACACACACACACACACACACACACAAAACTAGTTCTTTCTCTTTAATCCCTGGCACGTCCTGTACATTAACACAGCAGTATAAGCACAGCATGTTGTAAAAGTAAATGACTAGAGTCTTGAAGTGGTACATGTGGCGTGTCTGATTTGGGCTGTAAGTAGTGGTCTGTATAATACATTCATAAATTAGTGTCTGGGCTAATGATTTTTGTGTACTGTTTCGTCGTGTAGTGCACAGAGGTGCGGTATAGAATGTAACCCTATGTGTTTCTGCATGTGTGTACTGACTTCCATGAGTTTACGTTTTATGGCAACCTCCAATACTGACCACCCCTATCACCCCTATGTTACTGTAATATGGATACAAACACACACACGCACACACACACACACACACACACAGAATAATTAAAAAACAACATCCATCAGTCTACATATCTACGATCTATGACCTGTGGTTGGAGAAATATTATGCCACCAGGGTTATCTTATAGCAATCTCCCCACTCTCTCTCTCGCTCTCTTTCTCTGACTCACGCACACACACACACACACACACACACACACACACACACACACACAAGATAATTAGCAGGGACTGTTTTGCTTTTTCCAGGGACGTATCGCTTGTGAGGACCAGAGTGGGAAGTGTGGCCTGCGATTGTTGACCTGCGGAATCAATGGCAGCAGGCGAGTCAGGGACACCCCCCGTTGCGAGAACAGCGCATGCTTTTGGACGCTCTAAGTGCTGCTACGTCCCACCACCACCGCCACCGCCGCATGGTGATGACCATTAGCGCTCCTCGCATGTGAGAAGCGGATTCTGGCCTGGCCACGCGTGTGTGTGTGACAAGCGTGGGAGTTTTTGGTTACAGGGATGCACGCTTGTGGGTGAGCAAACCAACAACGAACGAGTGAGAAATTCGAACAGCACCAGCCAGCCAGTCAGCCAGGCCGCCAGCTCTTAGGAGCCTCCATAGAAATAAAAAATAATTTGAAAACAAAACAACAAAGAGCAGATAAATAAGCAGCTTGTGAGCGCCGCTGTTGCCAAGCGAGCGAGAGTCAGGCCGGGCGGACCCACCTGGCCAGACCATGTGGCGGTGCCCGATGAGTGGCCGCCTGTCACGGCTGCACCCCGCCGAGGGCTCCAGGACTTGCCCGCTCGCCCTCTCCGTATGGATGCTCTCCTGCCTGGCGCCCGTCGCCATGGTGACCGGCGTGACTTACCACCCCGTGGTGAACACGCAGTACGGCCGGCTGAGGGGCATGCGGGTGGCGCTGCCCACCGAGGCCCTGGGGCCCGTGGACCAGTACCTGGGCGTGCCCTACGCCTCCGCGCCCGTCGGGGAGAAGCGCTTCACCGCGCCCGACGCCCCCGCCACCTGGACCGGGGTGCGCAACGCCACGCGCTTCCCCGCCGTCTGCCCGCAGAACATCCGCAACCCGCAGCCCGAGATCATGATGCCCGTGTGGGCCACCTTCAACTTGGACACGGTGGCCACCTACCTGCAGGAGCAGAGCGAGGACTGCCTCTACCTCAACATCTACGTGCCCACACAAGGGGGTGAGTGAGGAGCTCTCTCTCTCTCCCTCTCTTTCTGTCTTTCTCTGTTTTTCCCCTCAGGCTCTCTCTGTCTATTTGTCTTTCAGTGTATCTTTCACTGTCTCTCTAACTGTTTATCTGTTTCTATTTCAGTTTCTCACTCTCTTTCTCAGTCTCGTTCAATCTGTTTGTCTTTCAGTCTTTCTCTCACTCTTCTTTCTCTGTCAATTTCCCGCTCTCTTTCTCTCTATCTGTCTGTCCTTCACACTCTCACACTCTCTCTCTCACACACACACACACACACACACACACACACATTTTACATCTTATTTTTAAAGTTTTCATTAATGTCTATATAACAAATAAAGGTAAATACAAATACAAACACACACACACACACACACACAGATAAAAAAAAAAACCCTTGGAAACCATTTATCCACAATATACACATACAGACACACACACACTAGCCAGCTGTTTACTGGCATATGTAGGGAGGTTGGCCCTTTAATAAGATCTCAGTAGACCTTGAAAAACAGCTCTATTCGCTTCCGAAATGGAATACATGCACATACACTCATATCAGTATGATACAATGGGGAAAAAGCAGACTTATTTTGGATAAAGGATGTTGTGCTTGACATTATACTTTTTTTCTCCCCTCTCCCCTTTTTCGATACTGTTGTTCCTCTAGGAGGCAAGAAACAAATGGAGGAAACCCTCGATAAGGACAGCGACGATGACGACGGTATGTCTCAGCACCTCGTTTTATTTCAGCCCTCTTCTCTCATAGCCATTCCTCTCTCTGTGGTTGCCATTAATATTAAACTTATCTGTCTTTCCCCCCTCTTGCATCATCTGCACCTCCTCACAAACATGAAAGTAAACACGCGGGAGCACAAATTAAACATCAAGCCATCCAGTCGGTATCATCCTGTCACTACAAACAAAAAATCATTTCGAAGAGCAACTGTGCCTTTCAATCTGCACAAGCACAAAAGCCTGTAGAGAAAAAAACCCCAACAAATCCCGCTAATGATCGCCGTGTCTGTTGCAGGACTAAGAGAAGCACGGGACGATCCGAAGCCTGTTATGGTGTTCGTGCACGGAGGATCCTACATGGAAGGGACCGGGAATATTATGGACGGGAGCGTGCTGGCCAGCTACGGGAGTGTCATTGTCATCACCCTGAACTACCGAGTAGGAGTGCTCGGTGAGTAGACACCTAAGCCACCGAGTTGGCAAGAGAGAGCGAGAGAGAGAGAGAGAGAGAGGGAGTGAGAGATAGAGAGACTCCCATTTTTTAATAATGTCTGAGCTACACTCACTCCGAAGCTTCCGTCGTGAAATGTACTGGCGCCAGTTGTGCGATTACGAAGCAATCGCCTTGCAATGAGTGCCGGCATTCAAAGAGATTAAAAAGGTATCAAAAGACACATTTTGATTAAGAGATCCCCTTACAGCACCTGAAAAGATTATCTTCAAAGCACAGACAGTCACAGCACAGCACAAAGCACAGAATTTTCCTATTTATTGTAAACCTGAAATAGATCTTTTTTCTTAGAGTAATGTGAGTTATTTTTTTCTGAATAACTTGCTAAATAGTGGTAGCATTCACAACTGCTATGTTAGAAAGCGCTATACTTACGGCACTGTTTGCAGAGGCACAGGTCTCATTAGGGCTGTATTTGTGATCAATTACAGGGTTCCTGAGCACGGGAGATCAGGCAGCTAAGGGGAACTACGGCCTGCTTGACCAGATCCAGGCTCTGCGCTGGATCAGCAGGAACATTGTGTACTTCGGTGGAGACCCCAAACGCGTCACTGTGTTTGGCTCGGGCATCGGGGCTTCCTGTGTGAGCCTTCTCACCCTGTCCCACCATTCAGAAGGTATGGGTCACTGGCAGGTCGGCCTTTGTGTTTGATACCACAAAGAGTGGACAAGGTCCAGTCAGGAATGAGGTGTGTGTGTGTGTGTGTGTGTGTGTGTGTATGCGTGCGTGCGTGCGTGTGAATATGTATATGTATGTGTATGTCCATGTGGGTATGTGTTTTAAATGACCCACTACTAGGAACTGAAGCACAATTCAGTTGTGCCAATGTTAAGTCTGTGGTTGATTTGGTTGGTTTGATTCCACATGTTGGACTGAGAATGAAGTGAGTTGAATGTGTGTTCGTTTGTGTGTGCACGCGTGCGTGGGTGCGTGCGTGCATTCATGCATACCTGCATCCCTGCGTGTGCATGTGTGATTTGAATGCCACTAGATAAGCACATATTTCCGTTGCCTACACACTGAGTTTTGCGCAGTGCAAGTCTGTCTTCCAACATTTGGAACAGGTGAGGGGCACCAGTAATGAAGGTTTTGTTTTTGCTGTCGCTACTGAAATATTATTTTAGAGCTTACTGGAAAGCCTAGTGGTTGCTTCTGTCATTCGCTGTTATCGCTGCTCTGCTTCGGTGGCGTCAGTGGAGCTGACATTAGTTTCATCTCCGAATGCGACAGACGTGTCATGCAGTGGAGTAAATATGACACAATGTGGCATGTGGTTTTCTCCTTTTCCCCCCTTTTCTCCTATGCTGCACACGTATTGTGTTCGGAGAGATTTCAGACTTTTCACATTTACCATAATTTTGTTATTTTTGCAGACTGGATTTGACTCGCTTTCCTTTTTTATATACAGACAACAATCTACCTTGACAAAGCAAAGCTGTTTTTCGAGGCTTTAAATTAATTAAAAATTAAAGAGTTTCAACCCATTTGTAATTCAGTATTCAGGCCCTTGCAAGTAAACATTGCTGTGACCTACTACTTCTGTAAATGGCCTCGTAGATGCATGTCTACCTGCACCAAATAGACTTCTTGGGGCATAATTAGGCAGGGCACACACCTGTCTGTGTAAGGTCCTCCGGTTAATGGTGTCTGTCAGAGGGAAGAGCTCACAATTAGGCCCAGAAAACTGTCCTGTCCTGTCCTGTTCTGTCCTGTCCATGGTGTCAAGACACAGATCTGGAAGAAGGATACGGGGCTGTTTCTGCAGTGGTGAAAATGCCTAGGAGCACAGCAGCCCTGTCACTGTGGAATAGGGAGAGATTTCAAACCGCAAACAGTCTTCCCCTATCTGGCCACACAGTCAAACTGAGTAATTGAGGACGAAAGTGACGTGTGAAGGTGAGGCAACTCAATGTGCTTTGCATAAACAAACACAAAGGAACATCCAAAGGCAGAACGAAAACAAAGCGTTTTCGGGAAAAAGATGATAAAATCATTTAAAAACAGAATTACCTAATTTAAATAATTAAAATTTAAAGACAAAGTACATGACAAAGTACATGATTAATTAAACACAATCATAGTTTGATTTTATACAATTATTGTTATTGTTGTTAGTGGCAGTAGTAGTAGTAGTAGTAGTAGTAATACCTATGATCTCCTGGTAGTTTGTTCAATGCAGTTGCATGCAGCATGAGTGCTATGTGCTGTTTCGTCCTGTTTGGTTTGGGCTTTGTACTTCATTAGCTGGCCTCTTTGTGTTTTTTTTTATAATGCCTGAGATAAATTCAGGGCCTAAACTATTCAGTGGATAATAGACTAACAACAGCACTTCTAAATGTACTGCATTACCAACTTAAAGCCAGCCTAAAGATTTTAGACTAGGAGTAATGTCCTTGGTTCTCTTGGTGCTTTATAGAACCCTATTAGCATCATTATGGATAGGGTGCAGTTTTTTAATGGTCTTTTTGGGAAGACTAGTTAAGAAAATGTTATTGTTTTCATACTGGAAATAAAAGGATGGGCGAGCTTCTCTTAATCGTTCTGAGGCACCAAGCTCTTGAGTCAGGTTATATAATATAGATAATGGCTGTTTCGGTAAATTGCACTGATGTGGCTGGCAAAAGTGGGATTTGTGTCAACATAAATGTCAGTAGTTGGTATTCTGTTTTCAGAGATGAGGTGCACTAGTGTTTGTATGACTGCCAAAGACAATAATCTTTGTTTTGTCTCTGATTAGTGGTGAAAATATGCGAGTTCATTCAATTATATATTTGATAAACATTGAACACCTGCACAGTCTGTTCATAGATTTATCCACGTATCTTCTGCATAACCATGGTAACTAATGCTACCGGTCTGTGGAATTCAGCTTAAAGGTAACATTAAGACTATATAGAGGAGGCCCAAGCTTTGTGGTCTGGTTAGACCCCAGTGGCCACTGTGAATGAAGTCCACTGTGGAATGGGAGAACTTTACATAAAGACAACCATCTGTCCAGTACTCCACTAATTAAGCCTTCATGGTGGAGTGGAACAGGAGGCAGTGAGCAAACAAGCACATCTCAGGTGGAGGACAGTAAAAATCCAATATATTTGGAAAGTGTATGCACACTTAATCCTCCTTCGTGAGTGTCTGTTTACTTCATTTCACATAGCCGGTTGGCTGGAAACATCTTTGACCAATTATACATACGAAATAAGCTGTAGGCCTTTTAAAAGAGCTTTGTGGGTAGAGTGACCAGAGGCAGGCCATTGCTCGCTAATGGGCACTTTACCTGACAGGTGACAGAAGCACCTGAGCGACTCACAGGCTCGGTGACAAGCACAATCCCTAGGTCTGACGAAATGGAGATGGAGTTATTTGGTCACACTTCCTAACCAGGTGTGTGGAGGCAACTAAGCTGCATTCAGCATCACCTCATTAATACTACCCCTACAGTCAGACATGATGTGGCTGCAAAAATACCGTGGGGACGCTTCTTTTCCGTTACAGTGACTTAGAGACAGGAGGGGGTAAGAGGAGAAGATGGCGCACAGAAATATTCAGCAAATTCTGACTAGAAACCCCTCTATGCACCCAGAGAGTTCAGGTCCTTAGTCTGGGGCAAAGGTTTATTTTTCAACAAAACGACAACCTGAAGCGCGGTGCCAAGAAAACACAGGAGTGGCTCCAGGAGAACTCTGTGAAAGTCCTGGAGTGGGCCAGCCAAACTGCAGACCCGAATCTCAATAGGGCATTACTTGAGAGGCCTTAAAACTGCTGCTGTGCACCGATGCTCCCCATCCAGCCTAGTTAAGCTTGAACAATTCTGCCAAGAAGAGTCAGAGAAAATTTCCTAATAAAAGACGTGCCAGGATTACTCAAACGACTTGAAACTGTCATTGCCACCAACGGTGCTTTAGCCAAGTACTAAGTGAAGCAACTGAACTCTTATTTAAATAGGATGTTTCAGTCTGTTGTTTCTAAATAATTAAAAACTCCAAAAACTTGTTTTTGCTTTGTCATGGTAGAGTATTTTTGTGTAGGTTGATGTGATGGAAAAAAATGAAATGATCAGTGCTGAATGTAAAGAGCATAAAAGGGTCTGTAAACTGTCTGATCGCACTGCACAGTAGAGAGTTGGCTAATGTTGATGACCTAGCGAAAGAGACTTTAGCTTCAGATCTGGTGGAAGAGCAGAAAAAGGTGACAGGCCTCCTAATCCACCAGCCCCCCACTCTCCTCCCCTCCTCCCTCCCTCTCCTCCCCTCGTGTCCCCTCCTCGCCCACGCCCCTCGTCTTCCCTTCCCTTCCCTTCCCTCCGTCTTCCCTCCCATGTCCTATCGGTAATCAGCCTAAAAGCGCCGGAGCTGTGAGCGAGAGGCTCCTCCTCTCCCCCGGAGCGCGTCGTATATTACCACATCGGGCTGTCCTCCCTGATCAGGCAAAAAATAAACAGCATGCTCTATTAGTTCATCTCCTCGTTCATTAGCCCCGCGTGTGTATTTATTTATTCGTGTGTTTGGGAGGTTTTAATCACATTCGTTTCGCTCCCGTAGCCCGGCGGTGCCAGGGGAGGATTGGAGATAAGTAGGGGGGCAGGAGCTGGGACACGAGCAGAGGAGGCCCTGGAGAAGCAGGAGGAGGAAAGCAGGAGGTGCAGCCAGGAGGTGCAGTGGGGAGGCAAGGAGGAGGAGGAGCAGGAGGAGGAGGAGGAGGAGGAGGGGAAGGGATGGGATGGGATGGGATGGGATGAGGTGGGTGGAACAGGGTGGGCCGGAGGAGAGAGAAGAGAAAGGAGAGAAAAGTGTTGAGGTGATGGAGCGAGAGTGAAAGGGAGAGGAAGAGTGAGGGCAGAAGAAGGTCAGATGATGATAAATAGAGTGGGAGGTGTGTTGGGAGGGGGTGGGAGGATTGTGTGTGTGGGGGGGGGGGCGGTGTGTAGAGCAGGGAGGGCGGGGGGAGTGGCAGTGTCGTACATCCTCCCCTTCGCTGTGCCAGGCAGTCACCTTGCACACACACACTGCACCACACCACTGATGGATGGGCAGCGCCAATGACCTCACAGAGGCAAAACGCACACAGCCCCATTTAATGTAGATCACCAGCGGTATTACCGTATTACCATGCGGGCTCTGTCCGCTGAAATATATCAGATAAACGGGGTGAGAGGAGATTATTAAGACCTAGACTTTGAACTTTCTTATTGCTTATATCTTTTATTCACATATACCGCCCTCTCTGGAGCGGGCCCATCAGATACACGATGACTGCAGAAATGACCGTATAATCACACACTTTTACCAAATGATTTAACAAAAGCACATTGTAAAAGTATTGCTCTAGCAGTGTTCCTACAAGCTCCATTTCCACATGCTGAATGCTGACAATGTATGATCATGCGTTTAATGTGTTTAGTGTAGCGAAATTTACCCCCAATAATTTAGAAGGAATTCCAATAAGCTGTATAATATTCTTCATAATAGTTTTTTACCATTATTTTCATGTGTTCATGTCTGCCCTTTTATAATGGCTAAATGTGGAATACATGTTTTATTGATGTCATTAATAACACAATATTGCTTTTTTATATGTATTTTAAATGGATCTTGTCAGATGAGATTCCATAATTCATGTGTTTTCCTTATAAGAACCTTACAATCTAGTGTAGGTTACATCTCAACGATACCCCAGGCATGGTTTGAGATGTCTTACTGCTGACAGGGAGGAATAATTACTTCCAGTTACTTTTGCTGACATTTTGTGAATTTTTACCTCTCTATGAGGTGGACATCAGTTTCACTGGATTGTCGCTTCAAACTGTAGCTAAAAGCAAGCATACATTTTTGCTGATAGAACATCTTATATAATTGATTTCGACTTGTCTTTGAAGCATTTGCCAAATCTAAAGGACACTGAAATCCATTAAAAAGCTGTCCTTGAAAAGCTGCCCCCTTCACTCACTGTATTAGCCCCTGTACTTTATAATGAATATGTGTTCTCTTTGTTGGATGTCTTTTTTGTCCATGTGTTTCAACTCTGAGATATGTTTGTCACTGGGCAGAGTGACAAACATGTGACTGACTGAGCAGTCAGAGAGAAGCTGATGTTTGAATACCTTGCAGTGAAGTTTATTTTAAAGACAACATGTCAAGGGGCATTTTTGTCATTTGTACCTGCATGTGCATATGCACCCACGTGATTTAGAGGTGTCAATCCTGGTTTCAGATACTTAATCATAAGTGATTTCACTAATTAGCTGTTCTAGCTGCCTGATGATTTGTGTGCTAATTAGGATCCGCTGGTTCAGATATGTGGCAGGGTTTTCACCGGGATTGCCAGGATTGACACCCCTCATGTGTTCATGTGTTGCTTGCATAGTAATTGCAGTTTTAATACATGTTATTGTGGCTGTATTAGGTGAAACATGCTTAAGTTTGCATTACAGTATCCTGTTCTACCTGAGCATAGAGCAGGATGCAGTGAGCCACAAAGTCTGTATTATAAACCCAAGCAAACTAAATTATGTGTGCAGTAGTTCAGCTGTAAGCCATCTTCAATTAAAGCTAATTTATGTAAAATGATTTATCATACTAATGTTGCGGCTCTTCCTGCCAGTTAGCCACAGTCTGTTAATAGACTTTGAAGTAATATCACGACTCCTGTGCCTAAGGCATCTGCAGGCTTTATGAATAGTACACGTGTGAAATGTAGTTCGCCTTCACATCATGCATGTGTTCCTCAACTTGTTTTGGTCCTTATGAGTGTGTGTGTGTGTGTGTGTGTGAGAAAGATAGAGCGGGGGGGTGATGGTGGTAGTGGTGGGGGTGGCGAATGAGCTTCTTTGATCTCTGTTTATCCTTTGATCTCCATCTGCTATTAAATCAGTATCACTCGACACATGTTAAATATCTTTTGTTCCAGTGTTTTATCACAGTATAGCTTTTCACTGCCCTTTGTGTAGTAGTTGGCAAGTCTTTTTTTCTTAATGTTCTGATCGAAACTATTGAAGTATGACCTCATGCATATGGAGCTAGAGTGTCTGTTGAGGACCTGCCACCATATCTCCAGAGGTTGGTGGTGGTGGTGGGGGGGTGGCAGTGGGGGGATGGGATTGTCCTCCGCCTAGTCCCCTCAACAGCCACCCCCACCCCAGAATAAGTCACTTTTATCCCTTCCGACCATGTCTCCAGGATTGGGGATTGTCTTCCTAGCCCCCCCAACCCCCCAGAGTCAACTCATGCTTATCCCTTCATCTCTTTGGTCCTCCCCAGGCCTGTTCCACCGTGCCATCATCCAGAGCGGCTCGGCCCTGTCCAGCTGGGCTGTCAACTACCAGCCGGTCAAGTACACGCGCCAGCTGGCAGAGCGGGTGGGCTGCAACGTGCTGGACACCCACGACCTGGTGTCCTGCCTGCAGAAGCGCAGCTCCAAGGAGCTGGTGGAGCAAGACATCACGCCGGTGCGCTTCCACGTGGCCTTCGGGCCAGTCATCGACGGCGACCTCATCCCAGACGACCCGGAAGTGCTCATGGAGCAGGGCGAGTTCCTGAACTACGACATCATGCTGGGCGTGAACCAGGGCGAGGGCCTGCGCTTCGTGGAGACCGTGGTGGACCCGGACGACGGCGGCGTGTCCGGCTCAGACTTCGACTTCGCCGTCTCCGACTTCGTGGACGGCCTGTACGGCTACCCGGAGGGCAAGGACACGCTGCGGGAGACCATCAAGTTCATGTACACGGACTGGGCCGACCGCGACAACCCCGAGACACGCCGCAAGACGCTGGTGGCGCTGTTCACCGACCACCAGTGGGTGGAGCCGTCGGTGGTGACGGCCGACCTGCACGCGCGGTACGGCTCGCCCACTTACTTCTACGCCTTCTACCACCACTGCCAGAGCCCCATGAAGCCCGCCTGGTCAGACGCCGCCCACGGAGACGAGATGCCCTATGTGTTTGGCGTGCCCCTCATCGGCCCCACGGAACTCTTCCCCTGCAACTTCTCCCGCAACGACATCATGCTCAGCGCTGTGGTCATGACCTACTGGACCAACTTCGCCAAAAGCGGGTAAGGAATGTTTTTAGTTAGTCAGTTAGTGCATGTTTTTGTTGATGTTGTGAATTGTGATTTTACACATTGCAGTCCTGCAACACGCATACATCAAAGGAAACACAGCGGATGCGATGTAGTTCCTTGCTTAAGGCATCATGACATCATTAGTTGTTTACATAGCAAAACAGATTGTACTGAAACTATGAAAGCCAAATTGTGTGTGTAGCCCCTTGAATTTGGAAAGGGCAGGGGGGTATTTTGCCTTTTGTTCAGATTTTAAGTTGGGCCGGAGCCTTCCGGAGCTCAGCTCTGTCTCCTCACCTCGGCAATACAGCCAGCCGGAGCTGAGCTTCCTCTGCTACAGTATTTATAGTAATACATTACAGTGAGATATTGACCACTGTGAGTAAAGAAGGGCTCCTCCTCCTTTCAAAAGGCAATTTAAGCACTGGATAGGACAGTGGAAAGATGGCAGGAAACAAGTAGGAGAGGGACTGGGAGTAGGAACTGATCCAGGCCAGACTCCAGCATGTATCCCCGTGCATTTGGACTAGAATGTGGTCAGGATATGGATCCCCATGCATTTGGAATAGAATGTGGTCGGGTTATTTCCACCAGTGCAGCAGCTTGCCCTAACAAAGGGTGTTGTACACTGATTTATTTTAGTAAGCTGTAATGTTTAAAGGAATCACAAGCATTCCTTATGTGCAAAATGAATTTTATCAGAGAACCAGTGAGAAAAGAGACTACCACTAAATGAGACCAAATGAAAAACTGTTCATGTTAATGTTCGGGGTCTAGCAGTGAGCATGAAACTAAATACTGTATAGTTCAGTATTTTTTATGTATTGCAAGTCATACTAGCATCACAACATTCAGCAGTTTTACCACATATCTCACATTTTTCTAATATTGGGCAGCCCTATTCCATGTAGAATGTGCAATTAAGTGTGGGGTGCTCTTGTTAAGTCATTTGATCCTGAGCAGTCAGGATGTAGTGTGCTAAGCAACAACTTACAATATTGTTATACAGTGAAAAGTATTAAAAAGGTAACATTACCCACTGCATTTCTTGTTGCCCTTCAGCAGTTAATGAGCCTATACCTAAAAACAATATGTTGGTTTGTATGGAACGAGCACTTTTTGGCTTCAAAATCACGTTGAAATTATTTAAATCACTTTATGTTGCTTATAAAGTTGATATGAAGTATTGGGTGATAACTGTTACTGCTTGATCTCTGAAAAGCTTTAAAGATGTTATTTAACCGGATATTGAGTAGCAACTCAAGTAGACCAAGATCATGAAGATTACTGATTATGATCTAATGATGTGTCTTAATTCTGATGCTGGCAAGACATCAGTGTAGCAGTTATTGGACTTTAGTGCAGCTTTTGACACTGTTGATCACTGCATACTACTACATTGACTGGAACATTGAGTTGGATTCACTGGTATATCAATTGGTGAATCATACTTTTTTTGTTGTTATTGGGAACTGGACCATTACTATTCAACCTTTATATGCTCTTGGAAAAATTCAATCAGTTATGAGAGCTATGCTGATGACACCCAAATTTGCCTAGCTCTGTCACCTAATGACTATGACCCCCCTGAGTCTCTCTATGGGTGTATTGACCAAATTAACAACTGGATGTCACACAATTTTCTTCAGCTGAATGCAGACAGAACTGAAATAATTACATTTGGGAAATGAAGAAAGGCTTAGGATCACCACTGCTATTGTGACTAAGGGGCTTAAAGCAAAAGATACTGTGAACTAACCTTCAAAAGTAAAGTGAATGCAATCACAAAATCTGCATTTTATCACCTAAAAAACACTGCTAAACTTAAAGATCTTATGGCAAAACAAGATCTAGAAAAACGTATATGTGCCTTTATTTCCAGTACGGTTGATTACTGCAATAGCCTTTTCACAGGGCTTCTTAAAAAGACCATCAAAGAGCTTCAACTGATCCAAAATGCAGCAGCTAGGGTTCTTACAAGAACAATAAGAACTGACCACATTACTCCAATTTTAATGTCCCTGCACTGGGTTACAGTAAGTTATAGGATTAACTTTAAGGCATTGCTTCTTGTGTTTAAAAAAATTAAATGGGATGGGACCATATTACCTATTCAATATGTTTCAGCTATATCCACCAACTAGGTCTCTAAGATCACAGTGAAAAAAATCTGGTGGTAAAACCTGCTGTCAGAACAAAATGTGGTGAGGCAGCTTTCAGCTGCTATGCAGTTCAACTTTGGAACCATGTTTTAGAAGACACCAGATATATTCCTACTGTTGGCAGTTTTTAAATCTAGACTTAGGACCAAACTGTTTTCAGATGGTTTATGCTTATTTCACTTGTAATCATTTAAGCATTTACGGTCATTTTATTTTTTATGTTTGTACATATTTTTCTTTTATTTGCTTTTATTAAATATGTGTTTTACTTACCTTATACTTATTTTACACTTATTATCTTGTATGCTCTTATATATTGTTCTTTTATTTTTGTTAAGCACATTGAACTGCCTTTGTATGTGTATGAAATGTGCTAAACTAAACTAAAGTAAACTTGCCTTGCTTTTCCTTGCCTTGTTCACACGTGTCTCTGTCATCTGTTGTCTGTAGTGATCCCAACAAGCCAGTGCCTCAGGACACCAAGTTCATCCACACCAAGGCCAACCGCTTTGAGGAGGTCTCCTGGTCCAAGTACAACCCCAACGACCAGCTCTACCTGCACATCGGCCTGAAGCCGCGCGTGCGTGACCACTACCGCGCCACCAAGGTGGCCTTCTGGAAGCACCTGGTGCCTCACCTGTACAACCTGAACGACATGTTCCACTACACCTCCACCACCACCCGCGTGCCGCCCCTGCACACCACCCAGAACCCGCGCTCCAACCAGCGCTCCGGTGGCAGCAAGGTGGGCTCCCCCAACACCAAGCAGCCGTCTGCGTCCACCGCGCACAGTGGGGAGGCCCGGGGCCCGCTGGTCATCGCCAACCCGCGCGACTACTCCACCGAGCTGAGCGTCACCATCGCCGTGGGCGCCTCGCTGCTCTTCCTCAACGTGCTGGCCTTCGCCGCGCTCTACTACCGCAAGGACAAGCGCAGCCGGCAGGACACGCCCCCGCAGCCCACCCCGCCGCGCCAGACCGCCTCCAACGACATCAGCCACGCCCCCTCCACCATCAGCGGCAACCAGGAGGGCGGCAGCCTGTGCGACCCGCTGCGGCTGACCCCGGCGTCCTCGCCACGCGACTACACGCTCACGCTGCGCCGCTCGCCCGACGACATCCCGCTCATGACCCCCAACTCCGTCGCCATGACGCCCAACTCCATGGCCATGACCCCCAACACGGTGGCCATGTCCCCCAACACCATCACCATGACCCCCAACTCTCTGATGGGACACGCCAGCATGCACCCCTACAACACCTTCACCCACGGATTCAACTCCACGGGCCTGCCGCACTCTCACTCCACCACACGGGTGTAGAGCTAGCGGCTCTCCCAGAGGTGTCAATCCCGGCTTCAGAAACTAAAAGCCTACTGTCATGGAGTGTCTTTCTAAGCCTGTGTGCACTTCACACAGCTTATTTCACTAATTAGCTGATCCACCTGTCTGAAGATGTGTGTGCTCATGAGGATCACCTGGCTCCCGAAAAATGGGTGGATGAAATATTTGGCAAGGTTTTTACTTTCTGAAGCTGGGATTGACAGCTCTGGTGTCTCTCTCTCTCTCTGTCTCTGGAATCGTGCCCAGAAATGGACATTCCGGATTTAGAAAGTAAAAGTCCTGCTACATATTTGTTCCAGCCAATTCACTGAACCAGCTGCACCTAGGGTGAGAGTCCACCCAACGTTTCAGCCAAGTTGATGAGCTAATTAGTACAGTCACCTGTGTTAAGAGCAGAGGTGTACGGGAGCAGAGGAATACAGGACTTTTTATTTCCTCAAGCCAGGTTTGTCCACTTCTGTCCATGCCACCAGCCTAATCTCGCCACCCTAATGACACTGGGGTTAGCCTTGCCCTGAGCCGTCGCAATGGTAGGCATCCCCCTCACTCCATTGTAATTCTCCATTGGATTAACGCTCATTCTTGGTGCCATACATGATTGTATATTGTGCCATCTTCACTGAATTAGTGTGCCATTGCTCTCTTTCTCTTACACCCACCCGCCCTATCTCACGGGCGCCACATGTTTTTTGAAAATAACGCTGAGCCTACAGTATTTAACCTACTACCACCCTTTAATTCGTCACCCTCCCAGCTGGACTTGCCTATGGCACTCACAGAGTTCACCTTGCACAGTGTTAAAAGTCTTTTAACATTGAAAGACCCCGTGCTAATAGCCTCATAAACAAAATCACCTTCCAGGTATTCATTGAATCGCTCTGACCCCTGCTTTGACCGGTTTTGTCATCAGTTCATTCATTCTGTTCCCAAGACGGACCGCTCTGTCTTAGTAAAAAACTGATGGAGAGTTTCTTGGCAAAACACTTACTCATAGATCGGACATTGAAGGATTCCTTTGGAACTTTCTGGAACCTTCTGTGTTTACCTTGGAAGGTACAGAGCGTAGGTGTTTATTTTAAGAACAAACTGCACTGAATAAAAAAAAAATGACGAATCACAGCCCTCGCGCTGACGAATGTAAGAAGAACCAGGTCAAACCATGTATATATTTATATCACTGGAGCCACACAAGTGTGCTAAGCTTTCTATAACCATGAGGTGCTGAAGTGCCAAATCAGAAGTTTTCTGTTGTGCTATGCCCAGAACACTGCCACCTCTGAACTCTCAAAAAGCATTACCGCTTCGTCTTGTCCTGTTCCAGTCCTCGTCAAATCTACAGGAGTTTAACGGAGGAATCAATGTACCTACAACATGCTCCTTGTCTCGTGCACGACAGCCAAAACTGTTATGTTATTACAGGGGGTCACAGTGTCGAAGCACTGCAATATATGGGTCATTGTTCTGTAATATGTGTACAGCTGAGGTTTTTTAAAATAAGTTCACTACGGTTTTCTTTCTAGGCTTTTTCCAGGCTTCTACATTTATGTGCTTCTTCGAGAGAAAACATTTGGTCAGACAACTGAAACCCGCTAGGGATTTTACAAGCATTTCAATCATTTGTGTGTATTTTTTTTACTTTCTTGGGAAGAGTCTAACTTACAATAGAAAAAAGAGTACTGCAGGAGGACAGACAGATACTCTGACTGGTAAATGGTGCAATGCTTGAAATTAATATTTGAACAGCTGACAAAGGAGCCAGATTAGTTTGCTGTGAAAATGCACAATATGCCTCAGTAATTGTTTCTCTCTCCCTTTGTGTGAGCGTGAATGAGTGGGCTTATTTTAGGGGAGAAAAAAAATCAGAAGGTGGACGGAGAAAAAAGCTGGGAAATCTGAGCGAATGTTTGTATTTATGCTTTTGAAGTTAATACATTTGTGTGAAATGTCTTGCGCCAGGACTAATTATGTTGTAGTAATGCAGTGTTGTATTGTCTGTTATTATACCTTTGATCTTTGATCTATTTTTAATTTCTCAAGTTTATCTTGTTAGGTTAATATGTTTTCCTCTGTAGTGGAAGCAGCGGAGGAAGATTCCTCATCAGCTGAAAACATCACTTGCTTTGCTTGAAAAAAAAACTTGCCCTTTTCGTATCAGATACATTTAGCCAATGCTTTTCTAGTTTCGTATGAAACATAATGAATGTGCAAATATATATAAATATATATATAAATATACATATAGGGCTTCTTCAAGGGTATTTATAAGGGTGTATAAAATAATGTATTAACTACCTGTATCAGTTCAGACTTAGGTGTGGCCACAGATGGCATATCTAAGATTTCCACAAAAGCTCCTTATTCAATATTGGGCTCAACAACTGGTGAGCACCTCCATTTTCTAAGTTCTAAATAAATTATGGAACCCTCAGCTATGACTGTAGTATACAGAGGCCCACACACTGTACAGGGCTGTGTTTTATTTAGTGTAAGATTTT
This sequence comes from Setipinna tenuifilis, assembly GCA_030347295.1. Classification (NCBI taxonomy): domain Eukaryota; kingdom Metazoa; phylum Chordata; class Actinopteri; order Clupeiformes; family Engraulidae; genus Setipinna; species Setipinna tenuifilis. Next base: position 23,845,279 of record CM059272.1, read on the forward strand.
TCTTTCTCTCTCTCTCTCTCTCTCTCTCTCTCTCTCTCTCTCTCTCTCTCTCTCTCTCTCTGTCTCTGTCTCTCTCTGTCTCTGTCTCTCTCCCTCACACACACACACACACACACACACACACACGCTTTCTCTCTTTTGTCTCTTTTTCTCTCAATCGCTCTCTCACTTTCTCTGGCTCTGTAACTTGGAGCCTATCTCCTGTTAATGAGGCACTTTCATAGCTGTGGGTGGTTGAATATGAATCAGCATTGGCCCAGATTGATGCCATGGGATTTCAAAACAGGAACTGAAATATGTAAATTGAAGTACCATAATATATCATTATATTGTAAACAACTGATTACTGTTCACACGATTGACAGTGATTGTAATAACTGATTTTACCGACATGAGTGACACATTTTACAGTTATTCATTTTAGATACACTGTATGTCTGCTGACAGGATGGTCAGATATTCATACTTTGTGCCATACTGAAATGTTTCTTTAGAAGTCAGCCGCCAATCAACTGAGGTAAACATGATCATTTACTCTTTTTTATACACTGTAACATTTCTGTCCTGAACTTTACAGTAAACTGTTTGCTTACAGTATGTTTGAGCTATGTCTGTGTCTGAACATTTGACTACTTCCCAACACTGACCTGTACTCTGAGAGAAGTACTTGCACTTCAGTGGGGTTACGTTTGATTATAGACTCTGCCAGAGAAAAACAGCGGACAGACGCATTACAATAAAGTTGCCATTTTTTAAAAGACTCTGGGACAAGGCTGCTTCTCGAGATGAATTGGTTGCCTAAAGCAAAATGAATTAACTTGAATTAAGATGCCATGCATGACCAGTGCAATAACTTCATACAAGAATAGATAAAACTTCTGCATCAGCTGGTTATAAGGAGTTGTTTGGCAGAGGGTTGGGGTATGTGGCAGAGCCAAAAGTATTTATTTCTGTCAAAATAATGATACAGTCGAAGGCCCTCTTTAATTACCCATCAGCTCCAGGGGGGTGAAGGCCCCTTACAGAATGTGGAAGGCCCCAGTGCTCCAGAAAACCCTGAGTTGCCATGACAACAGCACACTTTGCCTGAGAATCTGAAACATGTTTGTTTGGCCAAATTCCATATTTTTGCCTGGGAAATATACTGTCAGTTGTGCAAATAGGGTAAAAAATTAAAATATTTTTTTATACATTTAAATAATACATCAAGAATAATAAGAAAATGCTAGGTCTGAAATCCATGTCCTGTAAATTTAAACTGTGAAAAAGTCATAGTTTATAATTCTTTCATGAAATCACATCAAAACTAAACCTTTTTGTATGTGTTATTTCTTTTTATTCTTAACCCTCTATCTGAACTCCAGTAGATAGATCAGGCAGGCACCTCTCTCTGGACCTGCTGGTGTTCAACGCTGTGTGTTCCACACTGTGTGTGTATGTTTGTGTGTGTGCGTGCGTGTAGAATCTGTCACAGACAGCATTGGGGTCAGTGTGTTGGTCAGTGTCGAGCAGTGCGCTGATATTTTTATCTGGCCGCATTGGTGGCGGGCAGCGAGCGAGCGAGAGTGCGGCTGAGCGAGCGAGCGAGCAGGAGCGTGCGGTGGGGCTGGGAGGGCACAGATGCCCTTCAGAGGGCCGTGGCGCTGGCCGTGTTTACCCTAAACACACACTGGCCCTATTGTGTGCGTGTCAGGGCTTTGCCACCCATTCAGCCACAGCTGGACTCGCCCCCTCAATGTGCCCTTGTTCCCGCCAGCCTCCACTTCATCACTGTCACACCGCCACGGTGCTGCCGCAGTCAGGTCTCTCTCTCTCCCTCTACCTCTCTCCATCTCTCTCTCTCTCTCTCTCTCTCTCTTGCTCCCACTGGCCATCCTGGAAAGCGACGAAAGAGCCAGCGACCTGCACCGTCCGCATGAGCAGGCTCAGGTGATGAGGGGGTGGGGGTGGGGGTGGGGAGGATGGAGGGAGGGAGGGCTAGCATCGCCAGAGCTGCAGGATTGCCTGCCCCACTGCTCACGCTGTTCAGCACTTCCCCGGGCTTTACAACGCACAGCACAATGCCTCACCCACCGGAGAGTTTCTGTAATGAGATGATTATTAACACCTGACAAAAAGCAGAGCTGCCAGACATGTAGCCATGCCTGAGAAATGGGGGAAACTGGACACTGAGGCAGAGAGCCTTTTGTTTCTGTCTGGGTCTGGAGATGGTCCAGTGCCCTGCCGATGTCCACGGGAATCAGGGCTGCAGGACCAGGACTGTGCTGCTGGTCCACTCCCCTTGCTGGACGGTCCTCTGGGTCCACAGCGGATGACTGATGATCCGGTGCCTTTTCTAACCCTGGCAGTCCTGTCACTGCTCTGAGAAATGACACCTCACACCATGTGCTGTACAGTTCACAGACCCACAAACATGCGTACAGCCAGCCCATGGGTTTTTGAAGCACAATATGTGAAGATACAGAGAGTGTGTTGAGTTCTACAGGATCATGACACTATTACAATAAAATCCATAGAGTGTTCTGTCTGGGGAAAAAAACTAATATAACTAATATAATAATGCAGAACAAATGCTGTCATTTTTGCTGTCAATGTTGATGTAATGCATCGCTCATGATAATACATGAAAGTATATAGTGTCAACTTCCACAGCCAAATGTGTTTTGGAATTTTTTCACAGCCCTTATTAGGGACATCCCAAAAACTTGAGGGGCATGGCCTGTTCTCTTGCAGTGGGTCTCACTGAAAAGGGGCGTTGTGTCTTTAAGGTCGGTCCGGGGGGTGAGCCGAAAGGGGTCTGTCCATTGTTTTCAGGACAAAAGCTGAAGTCAGAATCATAAAAGAGAAGTGAGAGATTAAACTTATCGCCATATCACAGAGAACAGACACGCCAGGCTCCGCTCAACACAACACAACTCCACTCAACTCGAGTCACCTCCCACCTCCTCTCCGTTCATGGGTAAGTCCACCTGCACGAAAACCACAACACACCTAGACCTAGAAAACAGGATAGCCAGAGAAAGACCAATATACCAT
>CM059272.1:23853314-23935814 GCA_030347295.1 Setipinna tenuifilis
ATAAAGCAGTAAAATGTGTGTGTGTGTGTGTGTGTGTGTGTGTGTGTGTGTGTGTGTGTGTCTATGTTTCCCAATGTGTCTTGTCTCTGTAGTTCTTTTGGACCTATGACCTGTACATCGCTGCCTTTGCTGGAGCAGGGGTGATGTTGATGTCACTGGTGAGTGCGTGAGAGGGCAAGACTGAGGCAGCAGGCCATGCATAAAACATAAGAATTTGTAAAGCATGAGACATTAGCATAACAACTACGTTGCATTAATGATAACAACTGTGTTTAAGTTCATAGTATAAAAAACAGGCAGGAGTCTAATAATATTTTACGGTTATATCATACATTTATGTTCAATCCACTTGTATCTTAGGCCTTATAGTAAATATTAAATTACACATTATATATTATGTCGTACCTGATCACGTTGAAAATGTATCTTTTAATTTTGACTGTGTGTAAAAGTCTACAGTCATAATCTATAAATATATCTCTAAATCTGCGATTCAGAATATGTAATTTGGTCTTTTGCCTCGTATGCATCCTTCTCTCTTAGTCTTTTTCTTGTCTCTGTCTTCCTGCAGTTCCTGTACCTGGTGGCCACTACTTATAACTATGCGGTCCTGCGGTTCCTGGGAAGGAAGGCTCTGCGTTGCTAGGTGCCGCGTCCCCAGACACTCTATCTTGCCGCTGTGCTTTGCTCTTTGTTGTCGGCTACTGGGTCCATGGGGAAATCATAGCCGAGCTTCATGAAACTCTCCATTCCTGAAACACCTGCTCACTGGGACAAAAAAAGCCATCACAGAGCGAGCCCACATTGAAAAAAAAACATATACCTTACATCAGTGTAGCCATGTTTAAAAGGCTGGTTAAGAACATGAATGTGGTCTGGAAACAAATATGATATGATTCTGGGCGAAATGAGGTAATTTGTACCACTCACAATTCAGTTCGAGCATCAGAGTGAGAGTTGAATTCAGCTTTGGCTTGCTGTCTAACATCAGGTCAGGATCCCCTACCATGCAAGCCTGCTAGTCACTCCATCGACACCAGTGTGGAAGTCCATGACCGTATATCATACTTTTCCCAGCACCTGAGTGTTTCCATGTCGTTATTAGGTGTGGGCCTTAGAGGTAACCAAATGGCAATATTTGTCATATTGCTGCTGGATTGGTCTCTGCTGTGCTGCTTTTAAAGCCATGTTTCCTACATCCGCCCACATACCCCTGTGTTTGTATCTTCTGTGTGTATATTGTGTACTTGTGCTACACCTTTGCAGTTTGACTGCGACTGTTTGTTTGGAACTGACAGTTGTAATAGTATTTTAACAACAGCGAGTACATAACTGCTATTGCCAAAGCACTGTTCAAAGTGGCTTCCAAATAATGATGATAGGGATTGGTGCTACCTATCTTTTTTATCACTTTACTTTAAACACTCTGATATCATCTTTACTGCTCTCACTTGTCTTTAGGCTGTGCCTTTCCTCTCTCTCTGGGTTTCTCCAAACACAGCTAATCTTAGTTTGAGTGTAAACTAAGCATGTATAGAATAACAGATTGCGAGTTTTCTCCCTGTAATAATGGCACAATAACAAGTATGTAACAGTATTACTCCCTCCCATATATTCGTGTAAATAATCTGAATGTTTTGAGAGTGCTCTGACTGAAAGTGTTTAGTTTCTGCTCTAACACACAGATATATCGCCAAGGGCGTGTGAGTGTTCACATGAATTTCAGTTGACCTGCAAATAATATGGAATAAATTTCAAGTTTTATTAAGTCAAATGTGTCACATATGAAGAATATTATGTGTATACTGTGACAACACAGAGTTGTATACTGATATCATACATGAATAAACAAATCATTACACATTACATACACCCATTTAAAAAGTACTGATATGAACAAATGGCCAAACAGGGAGATTTAGGCATTATGCTGGTGTATACTGTTGTTTGGTTTTCACAATCCCTGATTGGCTTATTGGATATGGACATGGCCTAACATATGAGCTGCAGATGAGTTGACAGATTTTTTTAAGCTGGTTAACTAATGTGGTAAATTGTATCAAAGCATTCTTCACAGATAATGGTCTCTTCTTGAACAAACATTTTTAAAACCAGATCACCCAAACTCTTCTGGCATCTTGCACACTGTAAACAAACAAAGTAGACAAATAAATAATGCATAACATTAATGTAATTGTCAAACAGCCCAAGTAAATCATGCAGGCGTTAGTCAATACTCAGTTGTAGCGTGTATGTTTGTGTTCAATTTGTATGTTTGTTCAATCCTTAATGAAAACGACATTAAATTAATTAGTTTAGCAGGTTGCTATGAAATTAGTATACTTTTGTGCATCGTTGATCATGTTATGACATTAAGCAATTTTCTTAACATTTTTAGTCTTTTCTGTCTGGGCTCCATATGCTGGTTCCCTGTTAAAAACCAGATCATCACAGCATCTGTCACAAACCATGATCTTATTACCTTAAAGCACTCTGGATGGCAGCAGATTGCGGGGGCGCTGACGGTGATTCTGACATCACCATCAATTAGCTCCTTACAATATGTGCACGCAGATGTACCCGTAATACTGTGGAACAACAGCAGACATGGATTATCAAAACAATCAGCTGATATACTGTATAACATTGAGACAGGGGGGATACTGGGATTTGGGGAAAATTACAAAATTAGTGCTTTTAATCACAAATCACAGCTGTCAACATGACTACAATGCTATAATGACTAAAATGACAACCTGACAAACACCAAACAAACAACAAGAGGGGCTTGTTCAACTGATTTACAATAAGAGCAAGCTGACTGAAGGGAGATGTTTTCAAGGTCATGTTTAATGCTACACTGCATACTCACATTGTTGGTGTCTCTTCAAGCACAGGTTGGTCATCTGAATTTTTTTCAGTAATCTCCTCATCCCTAAAAAAATGGGGTAAGATAAGTAAATTAATTTTTAATTTTCAATTTAATATTAGACATTAATGTATCAAAATATATACACAGATACGTGGTGTGAACTTACACAGCCTCAGACAACTTGATGGCATCTTCTTGGCTCAAAGCTGCCTCTACTGCAGGTTGCTCCGTGGCTGTTACGAGTTCTGGTTTGGGTTCTTTTTCAGGTGACTCCGCTGAAACTTCTGCAGGTGGTTCAACAGACACCTCAGAAACCACAGCAGGTGTCACTGCAGCTTCCACAGAAGCAACTTCAGGTGTTTCCTCTACTGGTGCAGCTACAGCCACAGTCTCTACAGCCACAGCTTCAGATGTTTTGTCCTCTGTCTCTACTGTTGCGGATGTTTCAGGTACTACTTCAGCAGGTGCCAGTTCAGATGTTTGAACTGTTGACTCTACGGCTGCCTTCTCAGGTGCTTCAGCTGTTCCCTCCTCTACTGCTGGCTCAGCTGTTGTGGCTGCTGACTCAGCAGTTACCACCGCTGCATCTTCAGGTGTTTCTTCTTCAAGAGTCTTGGCTACTGTCTCTAAGGTTTCACTTGGTACAGTCTCTACTGTTTCGACTGCAGGTGTTTCAGGTATTGTCTCTACTGTTTCAGCTGCAGGTGTTTCAGGGGCTGTTTCTACAGGTGCAACTACAGGTACATCAACTACTGCTTCTACAACTTCATCTGCTGGTGTTTCAGACACTGCATCTACTACTGCAGCTGCAGGTGTTTCAGGTGCTGCTTCGACCACTGCAGCTGCAAGTGTTTCAGCCACTGCCTCTACAAGTGCAGCTGCAGGTGATTCCGCAACAAGTACCTCCACAGGATCAGCGTCAGGTGTTTCAGCTGCTGTCTCTACAGGTGCAGTTTCAGGTGTTTCAATCGGTGCATTGACAACTTCCTTGTCCTGTGCTTCAACAACAGCTTCCTCCTGTACTGCCTCAGGTGCTGCCTCTACAGGAACTTCAGGTACTTCAACAGTAACCTCAGCATCCACAGACACGGCAGCTGGAGCAGCAGGAGCAACTTCAGGAACATCAGGGGCTGCATCTTCAAGTGTGACAGCAGGTGCTTCTGTGTTAACTTCTGCTAAAACTTCAGGAATGACCTCAGCAGTTGTGACTGTAGGAATCTCTGGAGCTACTTCTGGAGCTGCTTCCACTGGAGCTGCAGGAGCCTCAGGGGCTTCCACAGGAATGGCAGAAACGTCAGGGGCTTCGGCAGAAACAGCAGGAACTTCAGAGGTTGTTTCAATGGGAACAGCAGGAACTTCAGGGGCGGCTTCTACTGGAACTGCAGGAACCTCCGTGGCTGCTTTAACTTCAAGAGCTGCTGCTACAGCAACTGCAGGACCTTCAGGCGCCTTTTCCACCGGTGCTACAGGAACCACAGGTGCTGCTTCCACAGGAACAGCAGGAACTTCAGAGGTTACTTCAACTGTAGGGGCTGCTTCTACTGGAGCTGCAGGAACCTCAGGGGCTGTTTCCATGGGAACAGCAGAAACCTCAGGGGCTGTTTCCACAGGAACAGCAGGAACCTCAGGAGATGTATCCACTGGAACCACAGGAACCTCAGGCACTCCTTCCACTTTAATAGCAGGAAGTTCAGGGGCTCCTTCCCCGGGAATAGCAGGCACTTCAGGAGCTGTCTCCACTGAAACTTCAGGAACCTCAGGAGCTTCAACAGGAACAACAGGAACCTCAGGGGTTGGTTCCACAGGAACATCAGGGACTGCTTCTACTGGAACTGCAGGAATGTCAGTGGTTGCTTCAACTTCAAGAGCTGCTGCTACAGCAACTGCAGGAACTTCAGGCGTCTTTTCCTCCAGAGCTGCAGGAACCTCGGGGGCTGCTTCCACGGGAGCAGCAGGAACTTCAGGGGCTGCTTCAACTTCAAGGGCTGCTTCTACTGGAGCTGCAGGGACCTCAGGGGCTGTTGGCACGGGAACAGCAGAAATCTCAGGGGTTATTTCCACAGGAACAGCGAGAACCTCAGGAGCTGTATCCACAGGAATTGCAGGAACCTCAGGTGCTTCTTCAACTTCAAGGGCTGCTTCTACAGCAACTCCAGGGACCTCAGGGGCTGCTTCCACAGCAGCAGCAGGAACTTCAGGGGTTGCTTCAACTGTAGGGGCTTCAGGAGCTTCTTCCACAGGAACTGCAGGAACCTCAGGGGCTGCCACCACAGGTGTGATTCCAGGGACTTCAGGAGTTGCCTCAACTGCAGGAATGTCTGGATCAACAGCTGTCACAACTGCCTCAACTACTGCATCAGCAGTGCATCCATTCACAGGGACTTCCACACTTCTGAAATTAACAAGAGCCACCACTGCAGTATTATTATATGTGTAATATCAAAAAGATAGTATCATATGCCATAAAACATCAATAATTTCTTTAAAAAATAGTAATTTAAGAAAATCTAGAATAATAGCAGACACAACATAGAGTAGGTTGGAGATATGGAGTCACTGGAAAAACAAAGTTTACCTATGCACTGTGACTATCTCTCTCTGTCTAATCCACAATCTGACTGTTCCTGTTCTGTAAAGATCACCACTGATTTAATCTCACCTCTGAGCCACAGCGGTATCAATGATTGGCGGGTCTGTGACTGTGCCAACATCATCTGAAGAGTTCTTTGCTTCAACATCATCTGAGACAATCACCCTATACACACACACACACGCACATAGATATAGAGAGAGAGCGAGAGAGAGAGAGGGAAAGAGAGAGAGAGAGAGAGGAGAGTGGAGAGGAGAGGACAGTGTAACAGAATGAAATTAGATACTGTAGATTTCATTTGATTAAAAAATGTCCCTACTCCTGATAGTTTATGGTTATGGTGTTCTGTCTTACCTTTTAGCATAGTAAGGTGGGGTAGTCTTGCTTGGGGAGGTTTTAGGTTCCTCAAAAGCCCTGCCAGGAGACACATGATCAGCCATACACAAACACTGTGCCGCATGACCTTTAAATCACACTTGCTTTTATCTCAAGAGGTTACTTACTCAAACTTCTTGAGAGCTGAGAGAACGTACGAGTTCTTGCGTGGTAGAGGAGGTTTGTCAGGTTTTGGGCTCTCATCACTAACAGAAATAGAAAGAGAAATGAAGTCAAAAAAAGGTCATCTTTTATGGCTGACTGGTAAACACCCGCATTCTGCACTGCACAAATGGCAGGTGTTAGCCCCTAGATACGTGTCCATAAACAATGTTCTGTTGTGTTTTTTTTTTTGCAATTCCTTGCAGTACTTGACTAAAACTTACTTGTAGGTTACTAAATACAACATATATAGAAAACCCATAACGACAAACTGGTCCCTATCTACCACACCTGTCAAGATTTACCTTCCATTGGTGTTGACTTCTGCAGAATTCATTACAGAGTTTTTTCTCTCAACTGGTGGTAGGCTAAGACAGACAGACAGACAGATAGACAGACAGACAGACATACAGACAGATTGATTGATTGATTGAGTGATTGGTTGGTTGACCGATTGATTGATTGATTGATTGATTGATTGATTGATACTTAAAAGTACAAAATAAGTAGGCAGTGATGTGTGTGCCCTTTACTGATACATATCAGACAAAATAGTAACAGGTTATTTTAATACTTAGGTTTGTCCTCAGTTTCTGGTACGCCACGGCTTTGAATCCAGCAGCTGTCAGATTTCAGGGAGGTGCGTACTTTTGTTGTCAAAAACACTGTCTCTCTATCCACGTCTGCAGGACACAATGTACAGATCACAAAATCTCCTTCATAACATGACAATGCTGTTAAACAAACACCAACTCTCTCTCTCTCTCTCTCTCTCTTACAAACACACACACGGGCGCGCACACACACACAATATAAAAACAGATTTAACTAAGACGTGTTTGTTTGTTGTCTTGATATTAATTACTTTTTAATTAAATGGTAATTATGTCAAAAACAGCATTTATTGCATGATTTTTACTAATTGTGTAATCTTTTCATGATCTAAAAGATGTAGTCGGTGGTTTTTGTTGATAAATAATTTAATAAATAAAAACTTCAGGGCATCCTAATAAATTAAAAAATGTTGCTAATAAATAAAAAATAATAAAAATAAAAAAATAGCCCTTTTTTAATGCATTGTTGTACTTGTGCCATGCTCTCTTAACGGCAAAAAAAACTAAAACAAAATGCATGCAGCAAAAACAAACAAAAACAACCGACTACCTCTTACATTCCTTATACTTCATTGAGTATACTACGATATAGTCACACAGTCACTGAAAGCCAGATTAACAACCATGCATTTCATGCATTTTTTTAACAGTGACATATGACACTATAAGGTGAGTAAACGCACCCTTCGATGTCATGGCTGATTGAGCTCCTCTGCTAAAACCTGTACCAATCAGACAACAGGAACAGAAGTAGGTAACTAAGGATGATTGTTTAGCTGACCTATATGCAATTTCACAGAACTGTACACATCATGATTCATGTTGTATATGTGCATTGGTAGATGTAGGTTCTCCACCATGCTATTTTGACAATGATATGAGAATGCCTCGTGTTGTACTTAGAACCCTCTTCAGCTCTAAAGAATTTTTCCACACATCTGCCAGAGCTATAGAAATGAGGCTAAAACTTCCTGAACTAGGCTTTGGCAAAAGGCAAAAACAAAAATGATTGCCAAGAAACACTTAAAGAGAATGCCACAGAACACAAAGACAAAACCTACGTACTCATCAAGCCTGCCATTCTAGAAGAAAGAAATTGATGTCTTGACATTTGAAACATGCTTAAGAGCATTAAGAACAGGCAATACCACATTTGTTTCACCTCTTTCCCTCTCACAATCTCTTTCTCTCTCTCTCTTTACCATACACACACACCCACACATCCACCTTCAGAGAAAAGGAGACAGAAAGAGAGAGAGAGAGAGAGAGAGAGAGAGAGAGAGAGAGAGTTGCTGTGTGTACGATACAGATAATGATAAAAACATTAACCAAAAACAGCATTTGCTACTAATTAATGGACAATAAGCCTATATAAGACCATGGACAATAACAGCACCATCCATCTGCATTAGTTGTGCTTGTCTAGGCTTGTCCGTCCACACTTAGTGAAAATGATCTCCCTCAATTTTATGATCACAGTAAAGTTGCCAAGGGATGGCTGTGTATACTGCCACAACAATGGCACTAGGTAATTAGGCGGTGTTTAGAGGCTCTGTAATTACACATTTGGGCAGCAGCAAGTATTACCGTAGCCGGCTGACTCTCAAAAATACCGCATGTACTACTTTCTGCCCAGTGCTTCCTAATCATATCTGTCCATACCATTTTTTAGATGTGTTATCCTTTGATTTTTCATACATTCACACATATATACATCATCAATCACACACTCAGATACACACACACACACAATCACACACACACACACGTTTAAAATAGCAATGGTAAAGATATGGTCATGGCCCCAATCTGAATGGATGTCTTACTTACTGTTGAGGAGCGTGTTTGTGAGTTTGAGGGAATCTACCGCTTGTCTCTGGGTGCTGTAGTAATCATTGGAGTTTTTGCTGAGATGTGAGAGAGTTCCTGCAAGAGCTAGACTTCGAAGGTGGTTTGATTGAGACTAAGACAAAGTGAGCATTTATCAGGCTGATGACCCCCCTTCCTACACATGCATGGCATCTTGGTCAACCTGTTCAAACACTCATCCCACACCCCCTACCCCCCTACACCCACACCCCTCTAACCACACAGTGGTTGAAAAGAAAATCTCTGATAGCAATGATGAAAGACCTCAGCTAAGAACAGGTTTCAAAAAAACTTTTTCTCTCCTCTGCATATTGTTGTTTGTGTGTGTGTGTGTGTGCATGCCTGTGTGCGTGTGTGTGAACATGTCCTGGGGGAGGTAACATGTTTTTTTTTTCTGGCACTGTGAAGGGGAAATGCATTTTTCCCCTGTAACACACTGAGAGAGCCCAGTGTCATGTGGTACTAGAATGCGGCCCTGCCGCCCTGTTGGGTAATAGCTTTCAGAGAACTTCTGAGGTGGTATGTGGGTAATCTAAAGTATGTATATGATGTGCAGTCAACATACATATGTCATACCATGTCTTATGTCTGCCTTTCATTATTGTCCTCATTATTAGCAAAAAACAGTGTTTTGCTATTCACCTCTGGCATATGTACATACACAGTAAACACATACTTTGGGAGGTCAAATAAGGAATATATGCAAAGACCAACACTATACATTTAAAATAACAGAGTTTAGAATATGCAAAATAGGCCTTAAAGGCGCCCTTGCAATATTCCACGAAATATTCCAGTGACTAGTCTGAGTCTCTGGCCATGTTATGTGTTTCATGAATCCCTCCCTCTGCCGAGGAATTTTGTTTTGTTTTATTTTTGTAGTAACATTTGGTTTCTGAATCACAACGATGTTATCAATACCATGCCACTCAAGACTACTCTATTAATAATTGATTTTAATTGATTTTAACTGTAAATAATTAATCATTTTTAATTCATTATTTATGAGAGTGCCCTTCAAAGCATCGTTCTGTAGTAATACCTGTCTATTTTTACCCGGTTGGGACTCTATAACCAACATTTCTTTCTTACATACATGTTCTTTTAAATGAATATCCTTAGGTGACAAGTCTGGCCAGTGTCATACCTGCAAAGGGTTATTGTGTTTAATATGTCTCAGCAGACATTGCTGCTGTTCAAAAAGCCATTGTTAAAAAAGAACACAGTGATCTCTTCTGAATGTTTATGTTTCGAATGCATGGCAAAAATGCTGTGGAACTGGTACAGCCTACTGATTCTATACCTGTTGAAGTAATCCATATGCTTGTTTGGCATGCAAAGGTGTGTGTGTGTGTGTGTGTGTGTGTGTGTGTGTGTGTGTGTGTGTGTGTGTGTGTGTGTGTGTGTGTGAGAGAGAGAGAGAGAGAGAGAGAGAGAGAGAGAGAGAGAGTGAGTGTGTGTGTGTGTGTGTGTGTGTGTGTGTGTGTGTGTGTGTGTGTGTGTACATCCACATATTTCCAATATTATGACATACAGAAATTCTACTATGCAGACCCACTAAACTACAGGATTAAAGGGGAATGGCAGGTGAATCACTGTCACACGACACTGTGTCAAGCATGATTTGTTCTCTATGAACTTCCTTAAATTATAATTCCCATCTTTCACCACAGGGGGGTACAGTGAGCTGCACTCTCCACTGGACCAGTTCTGCAGACCACTGTCTTTTACTACAGTATGAGTCCTTTAGGTATAATTTATGGTTTATCATCATCATCCTCATTGTTTTTAGATTTTGGATCCTTGTTAAAACCCTAGTGCAGCCTACCACATTTAATCTTAGTCATCGATATGAGTAGGCCTATTTTATAGCAGCTGCAACCATATAAATGAAGAGTTGTTGAAGTAAGTTGATCCCATGCATCATATATTCCTTGTTTTGACTGCAGACAAATATTTCAATATTGATTTCTTGACACCCTGTCTGCTAGTTGACACTGATCAGAAAAGACAGTCTTTCCTTTTGACTGACACCTATTGCCAAGCTAAGTTGTTTTGTCGGGGAAGTAGGACTCCCAGTCAATGTACGCAATGTCAGAACTCACTTGTTTTATTTATGTTAGTGTTTTCCGTCAAGGCTGCAAAGACACAACAACCAAATATTTTTTAAACAACTGGCTAGGATATGAAGTGTGGATGTGTGCGTGCCTGTGTGTGTGTGTGTTTGTGTGTATAAATATGACCATTTTAGTGTACGTACACTACAGTGCATTCTAGGGTGTTAGGAATGTAAGGAAGGAAACCAGACCATTGTGTTTCCTCTGCTCTAAAATGGCATGGGCGCAGCTGCTGGCGGCACTAATGATTGTCCCAAACACTCTCACAGACTGTTGGTACTGTACACAGAATATTTGCTCTCTCTAAGTGATATGTTAAAACCTAATCTTCCTAAGCACATCAAAATTGCTGAAATAGAAGGTACGTGGTCACAGAGTCCAAAAGGCAAGTCATAATGATTTCTTTAACAAAACAAACAGACCTCTCAGAAAGCTGACAGTCCCCGTTCACCCCAAAGATGCTTGCTTCACATCTTGCTTAATGTCCCGGGTGACTGATTGATTAACTGGTCTTTCTTGATCATTTGATGATTACTTCTCATGCAGTGATGGAGAATGACGTTGAGTAAATTCTAGTCACTAATTGCTTCGTGTGAAGTCAGTATTCATAGACGGTCTCTCTGGCAATAACATGAAACCAGTTAATTGGTCTCCTCTCACATTATTGAAAGTGTGAAAGGGTAAGCATCTGCGTCCGGTCAAGGCTTTTTTGCTAACGGTGCACGTTTCTTCATTTGTTTTCATAAGATAATTTTCTTGGTATTTCCTGCCATTCCCCTCCAGCTCCCCTCCAGCCCAACCCCTCTTGCTCGCTCCCCTACACACCTGTTGGTATTGGAATTTTATCTTTAAAAACAGACAACAAATTGAGCTTCTGTGGGATGTGACGCTTAAAACAGTTCAGCAGTTCTTTTGTTCCCTCGATCTCTCCGGTATAAAAACGTAAAAATAATGCCTCATCCAACCAATTATGGCTCCACAATTAACACTTTAGACTAAATGTGAACTTGTGGCGAAACCAGTTGCATGGTTTCGTTGTCTATTGTCTCTTTAGTTTGCATGCTGCCCTTGGGTCGATAGTGGCACTTAATTAGCATATTTCAAATAAAAAGAAACATGTAGCTTTACTCTTTCTCTTATCTCATCCTATTGTTCTTACATTATGTGTATTACATTATTAGGCCTACCCGCAGAGCTCCGCACATTAGACCATTTTATTCCCAATTATTGTGTATTGGGGGCAGTTAAACTGGTTTTTGTTTCGTGTAGATAGTAAAGGTTACATTTGTTTACCGGCTTATTAGATAGGCCACACTTGACGAAAACGAATGCAGTCTATGAAATGCAACTAGGGCGGATTTAACTTAATTATTTCTGAAGTGCGTGTTGCGGTTTCTGTTTTTATGGCCTTTTCAAACAGCACATAATAACTGTGCAACACACAAACCATCTTTCTAACGATAAAAAACAGCATACACATGATCATACATGTTTTTATGTGTATGATTATGTGTCTGGAGTGGTAAATATGGATTAAAATCCAAGTGTGCTTTGTGTTCCTTGTTGATAGGGGTTTAAACTCTGCACATGAGCCCATTGAGGGCGGGGAGGGCGTCACCACGCAACAACTTACTCTCAGTTACTCTCGGAGCCAGACAGTAGTTAACGGGATCACCGCGTGAAACTGCTGTTGGGACTTACCACATGGATGATGGGATTCATTTGTGGAAATCATCATTCCCTATCCACATGGATCTGTGAGCCGAATCATTTACCCCATGCGTGCGGGAAGACTGTAAGTTATTTACGAGGTTTAGGCCTATCTTTGTGATTGCCATGTCTTTTGAGAACAGGAAAATATATAGGTTGGGTTGTTAAAACACGTTAAATCTGAGCAATTTGTTCATTGCCATAGGCTGCGTTTTTGTAAATGAACTGCTGCACAATGAATCCTTAACAAGAGACCGTCGTCTGCTTCTGAGTTTCAGGTTCTGTTAAAAAATGTGCTTTTAAATGTCCTGTTTTAATTTAATCGTCTATAAAGGGACAGTTTCACAGTCGAGCCATTAAAAAAAACTGCCCAGCACGTCATGTGATTGGTTGTAATACAAACCTGGGGGCTTTGAGTACCCAAACGCGTCTGTTGAATTATTTCCTTGAAGGGCTCTTTAAGAAAGTAAAGACTATCCAGTCTAGTTAAGCTGGGTAAGCTGTAGACTTTCTTGTCTTGGTGAATAAAAGCGACTTAATGTTAATGTTAAACCTAAGAAAACCTCTAAGCAGCCTATTTGCTATGGCATAGTGTGTACACAGGTGTGTCCCTGGTCACCTGTGAGTGTAACTTACGGCAGGCTCAATCACAGTCCGTATTGTTGTAAAGATGGAATGCAAATATAATTTTTAGAATATATTTTGCCACTTAAAATTAATGTCCAAATGACATTTTAACGCATAAAATGAATGTCAAAATGCCTCTTATTTTATTCCAGAGAGCCAGGAAGTTGGACTGGGCAGCTTGCGGCTGTGTGGTAAGAGAGGGGTGGACCTCCAGACCAAAGGACAAAGACAAGACATCGAGCCTATCTGCCTTTTTGCAGGTTCCACAGAAGGCTATCTGAATCCAGGGTGAATCAAATGGATCAGACGCCAGTTCCCCCCCTCCTCCTCCTCCTCCACCTCCTCCTCCTCCTCTCCCTCCTCCCCCACCTCCTCTGCCTTCGTCTCCCCTGTCGTTGTCTCACCTTGATTCCCCGAGATGCCCCAAACTGCGCAAGCTGAACTGGGACCAGATTCCCAGAGAGCGTGTGGTCGGACGGAGGAGTGTGTGGACAGGCTCTGACGAATTTCACATCGACCTTGCCTCCCTGAACGAGCTGTTTGGACAGAAGGCAAGCCAGGCCACAGCGAAGGGGAGCAGAGTTTTGAGGATTTGCAGCCCCGAAGCTCTCACAACTTCCCCAAACACACCAGAACGGGTCTGTATAAGATATGGGAAAGACCCAGAACTACATGTGAATAGAGATATCCAGATAACAGCTTTGTTGTTTTGCTTAACAATGTCCACAATGGTACAGCTTAAAATAGAGTTCTGGTATTAACTGTAATTTGTATGGTTTTTCCTTTTTGTGTGCCCTTATCTGTTTCTTTGGTTGTCATCTGTAGGTATCAATCCTTGATGGGAAGCGGAGCTTGAATATCGGGATATTTCTTCGACATTTTAAAAGGTTTGAGTCAGGGCCAGCAGACCCCCTTCTTTCTCCACCAGCTTGTTTACATTGTGTTACATAATTCAGGGCTGGGTGTTTATGGTGTGTGTTCCTCCCTGTAGCTCAGTGGAGGAGATCATAGAGGACGTGAGACGGGGCCAGTTCG
Organism: Setipinna tenuifilis; assembly: GCA_030347295.1. Classification (NCBI taxonomy): domain Eukaryota; kingdom Metazoa; phylum Chordata; class Actinopteri; order Clupeiformes; family Engraulidae; genus Setipinna; species Setipinna tenuifilis. Next base: position 23,867,286 of record CM059272.1, read on the forward strand.
AGCGCTATGGCAGTGAGAAACTCAATGAGCTCTACAAACTACTCCCCGATACAGAGGAGGTACGTGACTGCTATGTGTGTGTGTGTGTGTGTGTGTGTGGACATCCCATCCCACATCCTTCCTCTCACGCATCGACCAACGTGGGGGGTGTCCTGGAGTTTTAAAGCATGCGGCCTGGAATTCAGTGCCAGGTTTCAGGCTTCATGTGGTAGTCATGATATTTTAAGGTAGTGTGATGATGGTGTGGTTTAGGAGGTCTTCTAATGAGTGTCTGTTTCCTGTGGGCTTGTGCTTAGGAGAAACGACTGAGGACATTTCAAGGACATCGCAGTCAGCTGGAGCAGCCTGATCTCTTCATGCTACTTCTGATTGGTGTTCCCAGGTAGGGCAGAATGTCAACCAGGTCATCTGCCACAAGTGGTTGACGTGTTCATCCTGCACTATCTGAACATATGTTTCAAATGACAATTAAGATGAAAAAACAGTAACAGAAACAGCCAGAGACATTTTCACTAAAGGCCAGTCAGTCACAGCTTAGTATGTGCAGCCATGTGGAACTTGTAGTCTAGTAGAAGTTGATGAAATTGGGCCATAAGCGTAAAGTATGGTCTGGATGCAATTTTTTTGCAGAAATTGGTAGTTTAGGGAGTGTAGTTTAAGAAAATGACGGGTGCCGGCTCGGCACCCTTGAGCATTTTTTTTAAAATGGCGTCACAAGCCACGCCCCTTTATTATTTCCCAATAAACGCCTCTCCAAATTGAAATGGTTGCTGTATCCCAACCCTTTGTGCTATTGACATAAAAACACCCATTTTGGAAAGCAGACACCCTCTGGTTTTGTAATCTATTGTCAGTTTCACTGTAAAGTGTTCTGCTGAAAACTGGGAACTCTTTATATTTTGTAGTTTTTGTCATTTTTGTCCCTCGCCTAAAATAAAAAAATATATAGACATGAAATAGTCCTTTTACTGTAATGCATCAGGTTATAGACAGAATGGAACAAAGGCCACAAGTCTGAACAACTTGTATTTCAAATTTGAAAACAAAATATCAAAATTTGTGTTTTCTACACCATTTTATATGTGAGTATGCCTAGGCGTTTTTGCAAAGTTTTTTGAAAATCACTCATTCTCAACCTGATCTTGGGGTGAGGTGAAAGCACAGTGTATTTTGGAGAAAAAAATGAATTGTATTTCTGGAAAGCTAAGAAACAGAGGTTTCATTTGACATATAGTATGACCAAAAGCAATGTGATCTGTAAAAAGCTGCTAGCACGCACGTCTTCTAGAGATTTGCGTTACATGCGTGACGCTGTGACGTCATATGTAATGTCATTAGGTCATCTGGCGACTTCTAGCGACTTTTCAGAGAGCCAATAGCGACTTTTGTTCCTGTTTTTTTGCAACACTGATTAGCTGACTTTTAATTGCTGAAATTCGCTCTGGTCGCCCAGGTTGTTGTCACCCCTAGTGAATTCACTTTCAAGTCTCAATTTGCCAACTTACCATGGACAAATAATGACTTCCATTGCTCTGGTCGCGTCTGGTGTCCACAGTTAAAGTAGCAATGCTTCGGATTAGCTGTGATCTGTAAAAAGCTGCTAGCACGCACGTCTTCTAGAGATTTGCGTTACATGCGTGACGCTGTGACGTCATATGTAACGTCATTAGGTCATCTGGCGACTTCTAGGGACTTTTCAGAGAGCCAATAGCGACTTTTGTTCCTGTTTTTTGGCAACACTGATTAGCTGACTTTTAATTGCTGAAATTCGCTCTGGTCGCCCAGGTTGTTGTCACCCCTAGTGAATTCACTTTCAAGTCTCAATTTGCCAACTTACCATGGACAAATAATGACTTCCATTGCTCTGGTCGCGTCTGGTGTCCACAGTTAAAGTAGCAATGCTTCGGATTAGCTGTGATCTGTAAAAAGCTGCTAGCATGCACGTTTTCTAGAGATTTGCGTTACATGCGTGACGCTGTGACGTCATACGTAACGTCATTAGGTCATCTGGCGACTTCTAGCGACTTTTCGGAGAGCCAATAGCGAGTTTTGTTCATGTTTTTGGCAACACTGATTAGCTGACTTTTAATTGCTGAAATTCACTCTGGTCGCCCAGGTTGTTGTCACCCCTAGTGAATTCACTTTCAACTCTCAATTTGCCAACCTACCATGGACAAATAATGACTTCCATTGCTCTGGTCGCGTTTGGTGTCCACAGTTAAAGTAGCAGTGTTTCGGTTATTACCATAATATTAATTGACTGTTAATGGCTGAAATTCACTCTGGACGATGTAATGCAGAGTGTGCCTATTGTGTGCTTTAGAAAATAATAAATCCATATCTCTTACAATTTTTCGGTCAATTGAGCAAATACTGAGAAGTAGTAAACTGAGTTAGGTAATGAGTGAAAAAGAAAAGTTGAACATCATACTTCATGTGCAAGTTCTATTTTCCATGGCTTTAAAATCCAGGGCGGCATTCATTTAATTTAGTTGTACATTGCGAGGGAGTATGTATGAGAGTCAGTTGTAGTCAGTGACCATTTTGCCCTTTGTGTAGTTGGTCTGTATTTACATTGTGTATTTCTTCCTTTACGTGTACATTAGGAGGGTGTATGCCTGATACAATTTTACATTTCCTTTTGCCTTTGTACTAATCTGTACATAATGTATTAAGTGGTTCATTGTGAAGTTACATTCAGTGCCCCCTCATATTATTGTGTCTGAAACTACATAGTATTAGCTGTATATGCAGTAAATATTCCCTTAAATTTCAATTAATTTCTTCTTATATATTTCCTTACATTGCATTTACATATTTATGGGTCTTTTCACCCATTTTATAATGACAATGATAACAAAAATGTGACTATATTGCATTACCTTTAATCGTTTAATCTTCAATGCTTAACTTTAATAAAATGAGCACACCATTTAAAACATGGATATATTGATTTTTTTTTTAAATGTGGAAAAAACACAGAATTAATCACAGGCGGCAAGGACCGAATTGAAAAAATAATTTCAGCTAGCATAGCAAGGAATGACATCTTCCATTTGGAATTACAGCAAGAATTAGCTGACCTAAAAATCACCTTCCATAAGACATGCATTTCCTCATACACCTCTTCTGAACACATTAGACGATACCTTAAGCGCTCAGGCTCTCAACAAACATCAAATGATACTCCTTGATGATACTTGTTGTCTCTAATCAGAGTTGTCTTCCTTGTTATTTTTAACTTTTGTTCAGATGATTGAGTTCCTTGTTCCTTGTTCCTTGTTCTAATATGTTAGAGACTGTTCTCTATGGAGGCCTACAGCAGTGACCCGAGTACACCAAAATGGCTTATTTTTTATTGGTGACAAAAGAGGACCATAGGGAATCCTTTAGATGTTACCACCTCTGATTTCTGCTCATCAAGGGGTTTAATTTGATACCAAACATGACATGTTTTAAGGATTTATGTATTTTTTGGCTTATTTCCCATAGTGAAGGTGTGGGCGTGGCTTATTATGTCATTTAAAAAAAATGCTCAAGGGTGCCTGAGCGGCACCCGTCAGATTCTGCATCTGCAGCCCCTAAACTATCAATATATGCAATAAAATGCAATAAAAATTGCATCCAGACCTTACTTTACACCTTTCTCAAGGTTCTACTAGACATTTGAAGTCACTGGGGCCAGGTTGTCAGCATGATGCAATACACACATTTTATTAAAAAAAAAAAAAACAACAGCATGTATTGATACTCTACCACCAGGGCTTGCATTTGGACAGTGGAACAGTCAGAGATTCAGCTCTGATCTGTTTTTACATAACAGCACAAAGGACTTCGAACATGACTAGATATGTTCCTGTTTGCTTGTCGGGAATGCAATTCCCTGACACCACATCCATAGAGAAAAAATGCCCACTATCTCAGCAACTGATGGAGATGAATGTAGTACAGCTCTCCAAGTTTCTATGACTAGCCATTACCTCTGTGGATTCCTGTCTACTGGCATACCAAAGAATGTGTATTGACACGGTGTCTGTCTTTCTCCCTCTCTCCGATACATATGTACCATCCAGCTTCAGACTGCGCCTGGAGGCCATGATCCTAAAGGCAGACTTTGACTCTTCCGTGAGCTCCGTCTGCAGCTCGGCGCGCTGCTTGGCCAAAGCCGCAAAAGGTCAGTGAGCAACGGTCAATTAGGTGGGCTTTAACTAAAAGTCTCATGCCAATGGAGATCTCCTGCTGGATTCTGATGTTATACTGAAACCACACTTTGAGGACTTGTCTTACAGACTGCAGAGAAACACTCATAGTTTGTTATCCTCTCCTCCTCTTCTCTCTCTCTCTCTCTCTCTCTCTCTCTCTCTCTCTCTCTCTCGCAGAGTTGATGAACTGTGCTGAGTTGCACTCTATTCTACGACTGGTTCTTAAGGCTGGAAATTACATCAATGCAGTAAGTCCATAGATCACCCTCAATTTCCCATCATCCTAATTTAGTTTGCCCACGTAACTGAACACTGAAAAAGCTGCTTATGCCAAATTGTGCTGCCTATATATTTATCCTCTTCATTTCTCGTCTCTGATAGGGAGGATATTCTGGCAATGCCGCCGGATTCCATATTGTCTCACTTCTCAAGCTGGCCGAGACCAAAACCAACAAACCTGGCATGACCCTGCTGCACTTTGTAGCCATGGTAACATCGTTGCTTTGCTGTCATAAACACCAAAGTCTTCTTATGTGAACATGTCTGTACAGGGTTATTGTTTAACAGTTATTGTTGTTTTTGTCATAGATCAATAGCATGACGTAACTGTTACAAATAGCAAGTGCATGTTATGTGACAGTACTTACTGATAAAGAAAAAGGGACCAGCAAGGACACAGTGCTGTGTGTCAACACCATCACAGCACATAAAGTGTTCTCAAACTCTGGATCTGGATGTTAGTCTACTCCAATGTCCTGTTTCTGAAATGGTCTGCAGAGCATGCCGGTCATTGCATTGATGTAATTGGTAATTAGTGATTGCTTTTGTGTGTCACAGGAAACTATGAAGAAAGATCCATGTTTGCTGTCATTTCAACACAAGATCAGCCATGTTGAACCAGCCGCAAGGTCAGCAGTCACGTGAATGTGGATATATCTGTGTGTGTGTGTGTGTGTGTGTATAAGTGTGTGTGTGTGTGCTACCGTGTTTGTGTTGTGTGTGTGTGTGTGTGTGTGCATGTGTGTGTGTGTTGTTTGTGTAATTTATGCTGTTTTTATCTTTCCCACCAGGCTGTCTGAAGATGTAGTGAAGGAGGATCTCTTCCAGTTGCAGAAACGGATCACCGCTCTGCAGGCCTCAGCTCAAGTTGAGACTGATCTGCAGCAACAGAATAAACTTTTCCTCCAGGTACTCAAAAACTGCCAAATACTCTACTTGCTACAGGATCTGTGCAGTATCAGGGACCGATGCAGTGGAGTAGGCCACGATGTGCTGCATTGTTTGTTGCTTATTTCCTTAATGTTTTCATGTTATTATTGCCATGTATTTATGATGTTTTATACTCATACTTGTGGGAAACATAAAATTAAACGACAGAAATTATGATGACAATCTACCCTCCTAGGCAAGAGTGTTATGACAGAGTGCTGTCACGATATGTGAGTATGCACTTGGCTTGCACACCAAAGAGCCTGGCTCTGTGGTGTTGCACTCATGGTAGTATAATCTTTATTGTAAAGGTCATAAATGGGGTTCACCATGCTAGCAGAGAAAATCCAGAGGACCCTTTCAGCCTTTCACAGTCAAGTGCACACGCGCATCATATCTATCAGACTGTATAATTTAACTGCATATATTAGTCGCACTACTTGGATTGCCTGCTTCTAGTGTTATTGACCAGCTGTGCTCTCATTACTTCCAAATGGAGCTCTAGCAATATCTGACAGTCTTTCAACAGTCAAAGCAAGAACAATGTCTAAACGTTCCATTTAGTTCCCAAACTATTTTTGCTACATTGTTGAAAACCACTGATACACTAATGATCACTAATGATCAACTTGAAACATACTCAGTGTGGATCTAGAAGCACTGTGCCTTGTGTGGTATGTGTAGTCTAGTCTAGCTAAGATTGTTTGTTTTTCTTCTGGTTGTAGCGTGCTGTGGGACAGCTAAAGGAGGCAGAGGAAGAAGTGAAGGCCATGCTTAGCGCCCGCCAATCTCTGCTGGACTTCTTTTGTGAGGATGAAATGACTTTTAAACTTGAAGAGACCTGCAGCATTTTCCATTTCTTTCAATTGCGCTTTCACAGAGCTGTGCAGGTAAGCAATGGTTAAGTCAAGTGACGTTTATTTATAGAGTATTTTTTGAAACTACAGGAGTTGAGGACTTAATTGTCTTCTTCAAGTAGCTGCTTAAAACCCACCTTTTTACTCTAGCTTTTAATTGACTTTTACTTGTGAACTGTGGAGACTGCTGCAGCAACTTACCATGCAATCAGGAGTATATTATTATTATTATTATTATTATTATTATTATTATTATTATTGTTGTTGTTGTTGTTATTATAACTATTATTGCTGCACAAGCTGTACAAGAATTATAAAATAGCAATACTTCATGTGGGTTGAAGTCTACAAAAGTGTGTATATACTTCTGCAATCTTTTACAACTGTGACAGCACTCAGTGGTGCTGTCAGGGGTGCTTCATCAATTTGCTGCCTTGATTCTCCTGGCGTGTCACTGTGTTCATTCCTGCAACAATTCACACAAGTATTAACACAAGTCAAATGTGTCGCGCTTGTTTGTGATGGTTGCCGTTCCCAGGAGAACAAGATGCGTGAGCAGCAGGAGGAGAGGCAGGTGGAGCAGGAGCGAGCCCAGAGAGCCAGGGCGAAGGCCCGAGCCGCGAAACGCCGCTCCATCGCCTCCTGCACCGCCCTGGAGGCCGAGTGGAGCACGGACGCCAATGAGCTGGCCGCCTCCCTGGAGTCGACACTGATGAAGGGCCTGTGTCACACTTTCCATCGGCGCACTCGAGCGACCGCCAGCTCTCGGCAGCGGCCCAGCTTACACAGCCTCGCCGAACAGGACTCGGAGGATGCAGACGCAGACCCGCAACAACACCGCCAGCAGCCCAAAGGGCGGAGGGGCAGGCAGGGTCTGCTGGTGACATCCACTAGGAAGATGCAGACGGCAGCGGCGCAGTTCCCCACAGATGCCCAGGCGTCACCCTCGGTGGGTGAGACCTCATCCCCAACCTCTTCCCAAATGGGGACGTCATTCCCAGGCATTCCCCGAGCAAGGCTTCAGGCTGAACCGGCTCAGACCCTGGAGCATGTGCGGCCCAGGGTCGGGGAGATGCATACCTTAGTGAGAGGCCTGTGCTCCTACAAGAGCCTGACCCTCCCTCCACCCAGAACACCTCCCCTCAGCAGGTACTCACAGCCGCAGGAGAAGGAGGAGGAGGAGGAGGAGGAGGAGGAGGAGGTGCAGGGAAGTGAGACAAGCGACGGCCTCAGCTGCAGCCACTCAGGATGCTAAGACTGTTGGTCTGACAAGCACATCGACGAGTTGCCTTTGTGGTACTCAGAAGACTGAGCCAGAGGAGAGAGGCAGAAAGGCCAACCCACTGCGGCGTCTGCTGGAGAGGGCGAAGCCAGACAAAGACAGGAGCAAGGACAAGGACAGGGAGAAGAGCAAAGAAAGGGAGATTGACAAGGCAGACAAACCTTGGGAGAAAAAAGAAAAGGATCAAGAGAATGAGAAGAAGAAGAAAAAAGAAAAGAACAAGGAAAAGAAAGAGAGCAAGAAAGAAAAGGGAAAAAACAAGGAGAAATTGAGAGGTGTGACAGAAGGCAAGACAGAGAAACAAAAGGAGAGCTTGAGCTTCAGTGACATGGAGGCCTCGTGTGGCTCCACCGTGTCCAGGCTCCCAGCTCCTGGGTTGGCGGCCCCTCACGGACACTGTCTGCCTCGCATGCTCCACAACTCGGTGTTCAGCACGGCACGAGCGCTACGCTCCGCTGTCATCACCGCCGCAGCCAAGCGGGACAGGAGCCACAGCTCGGCACCCACCAAGGGCTTGGCATCCCGCATACCCGCACCTGTGCCCACCCGAGACATCTCCCAGACGACAAGGATGTGAAAGCTGCAAGAGCGCGTGCTGCATCACACTCTCCAGATCTCATTAACCGACTGAGAACAGCATGACAGATGTCTCGTGCTGAGAATACACTGTTTACGTAAAAAGTCAGTGACATTGTGTATTAACACATCAAAAGATGGCATTAAAACATGGTGTTGTATTGAGGGGGAGAAAACAAAAGGCTGGGAACTCCAAGAGACATTCAGATGTGTGATTTAGAAAGATATTAACCTGGTAAACCAGCCCATCGTACTTCACTTCATTTCGTACAGAGGGTCTGGCTGTGGTTTCATTGACATGGTTGTCTCAGGCAGCATGTTGCCTGATCAATCAGCAAACAATTTCTTCCCAGAGGTGTAGACTCTGTTGAAGCTTAAAACGATTGGATCTGCCTTTACCCAATTACTAGTGTCTGGTTGTGACGTAGGCAGTTAGCCTGGCTATAAGCCTGCCTACGCACTATAATTTAAATGTCGCACACAAAGTCGATGTCATTGCTCATGAACACTCCCTCAATTCGCTGATTGGTCAGGCAAGATGCTGCCTGAGACAACCATGTAAATAAAACCACACCCAGACTCTCTGTACAAAATGAAGTGAAGTATGTGGGGCTGGTTTACTGGGCTAGAAAGATATACCCGTATCCTTATTTTATTGTAGGGCATGGAGATCAACACTACCTCCTACTGATTGAAAATCATTAATGTGGCCTAATTTTTTGCTTTGTGCATGTGGTGTTTGTGAATATAACATATTTTTGCTATCTTTAATTTAAAAATGATAATGCAGACACCTGCTAGATTTTTATTATCAGATCATGTTAACTGCAATGTTTATTAAATCAAAGATTCAACAGTTCACCTGGATTTCAGGAATATGAACAAAATATGTATCTGGAATATGTGTGTGGGTGTTTGTGTGTGTGTGTGTGTAATTAATGCCTTACTAATGTAAATAATATAGGACAATGTGTATATGTGTATTCTGATGTTGAAGATATGTTACAGAAATAGAGAGAAACAGAGAGAAATAGAAAGTAGAACAGAGAGAGAGAGAGAGAGAGAGAGAGAGAGAGAGAGAGAGAGAAATGTGAAACACACATTGGGCGTGTTTCCAGTTTGGACTTTGAAGTGAGAGGTGTTGAGCTAGCGAGTTGATTTCTGTGGAACTGTCACAGAAGATCAGAAAGTAGTCACATTCCTGAGGAAGTTTCAGTGTGTTGGAGATGGCGGAAGAGATTGGGCGGAGAGCGGAAGGCCTGTCAAACTGGGTGGGGAATGCGGAGGGAATAAACAAATGTAGCTGAGAGGCTGTTGTTGGAGCTGTTGCACCTTGATTTACAGTACAAATGTAGCAAAGACTAATGAAGGGATTGACTTTCAGATTAAAGTAAAACTTTGCTAATTGCTACAATTGTTGCTGCAATTTAGAAAAGTTTTGACATAGTAGATTGGACAGTCATTTTTTGGCATTAGCAGAACATGGAATTGTCGAGACAACAGCAATGTTAGCTGACACCAGAACCACCACAAACACACACACACACACACACACACACACACACACACACACACACACACACACACACACACAGAAACACACACAATTGTAGGAATGATTGTCTGATTTTGAAAGATGGCCTAACATATAAGAAAAAAGGCTTTGGATTATGTTTTGTATGGAGACTGAACCTAATGATTGTTAGACATATCTTGTATGATATTGTGTGCCTGGGGTTGTGTGCCTCCCCGAGAAAAACCCACAGTTCCTGTTACTCCGAACATGGACTTTGGTGTTAATTGACATTCTCTATTGGATTTGGCCTAGTGCTGTTATCACTATTGACAGTGAGATGAAATCAAGACTGATCCATTTTAGTTGATGAAGCAACTGAGTTTCTACTCCCAACCTGAAAAATGGTTAAGCCCACCACTGAGAGAAGACCATGGATCTATAAAGCTTGCATCATCATGTATGTCAACATTTAAACCCCAAAATCCCACAAGGTTTGATTTGCGTAGTGTAGCCCATACGCATCACTTACTTTTTAAAACGGCACTGACTTTTCATTTCTATTTTCCATGGTTTCTGTATTAACTGAGATAATGCACTTTTGAAATGTAAAGTTTATTAATTGTCACCACACTGCTACATAATATATGATATATTTTTTGAATGACCTCTCTGAAAAAAATAAATTAACTGACAACCATAAGGCCTATCCAGCATATCATATCCATAATCATCCCCTCCCCCCGCAACTCCTTGGAGTCGTTGTTTCTGGATACAAAACTACATCTTCCAGATTCTGTGGTGAATGGGTGTGTTCTGTAGGAGTTCCCCGGATGTAACTATATTTCTGATATCGAGGGAGGGCGCGATTCCTGTGAAAGGCGGTGAGTTGATTTGTCCTCTTTATACAGCTGTTTCTTTCCTACTTTGTTTTGTTTTGAAGACACTGGATTGCTTAACAATATTATGCGAGCGCTTGGATTTGTAAGTAGCATTCATTTTTAACTTCACATAGTGTACTTTGATAGTAATAATACTTACAAAGCAAAGAGCTAATTAGCTAGCCTACATTTAGCAAGCTAGCATCCTCCTCCCTGGGTGTTCCACACAAACTTCTCAGGAAAGAATCCTTGCTAGCTAATATGTATGTTTACATCACCTTCCTTTGTAGTTTAGTTAAAGTTATCCCGGTAGTTTGCCTTTTTACAAAACAAGAGGCAGACAAATAGGTTTCTTCTCATAATACTATAACAGTGTAATGCAACTTTATAAACCATAATGGTAACGTTAGCCGCTATAATGGTCATTGTTGGAAGGTAACGTTAATTATTGCTGTCTACTGTTGTTCACAAAGAGGTCATGTTAGATGCAATTAACTAAAGACTTGCTGTCTTTACAAATTTTATGTTAGTTTTAACAATTTGTTTATGTAACATTATTAGCGGAATCTATTGGTAAGCTAGCTTGTAAAGTTAGCCCGATAGCTACGCCACCTCCCAAACCACTTAGCGAGCAGTGATTTGCTTATGTTTTTGGCTGGGCAGAACTTGGTGCGTTTTCTTTTCTCTCAGATACAGTTACCCTTGTAAGTTTGTTTGTGATATGTCAGCTGGATGTTAAACTGCCTTTTTCTGAAGGGTAAAAAATATCAATTTTACTCCTCTACGTAGGTCCAGCAAAGTTATGCAAAGCTTGATGCAATGTAAATTAAGTCAGCCAAAGTCAGCTTAGTACGATCCTGTTAGCTGTTGACCTAATTGCCATCTGGCCAGTTGTGATCTCACTGTCTTTGGAACATAGCGCGATCTTTGAATGTGAGCATTTGAGGGTAACTGGGTGATGGGAGAGAAAATATGTTTGAATATAAGTTGCCTTGATTTTGAATGACCGAACATTTTGAAGTCCAGATGTCGTAGTGCATCCCCGTATTCTATCTAAATGCTGTCAGTATCAACCCCATATCAAAATAACAGTATACACAAGTGTTGACATTAACTGTGTAAAGTTGAAAAAGTATTGTTTTGGTATTGAACCATTTCTAAAGTAACTTTTACCTTTTACCAAAGATTACCAGGTGGTGTTGAGAACACAGTTAAATGTCTGCTCAACTAATGATGCATTATAGGTGATGTATCCCTCTGTCTCTTTCTCTGCCAGGTGCCCTAGGCAGCGTCACACTTGGATGCTGACAGCATGCAGACCATAAAGTGTGTGGTGGTGGGTGATGGCGCAGTGGGCAAGACCTGCCTTCTTATCTCCTACACGACCAACGCCTTCCCCGAGGAGTACATCCCCACCGTGTTCGACAACTACAGCACACAGGCCAGCGTGGACGGCCGTGCGGTCAGCCTGAACCTGTGGGACACGGCTGGCCAGGAGGAGTACGACCGGCTGCGCACGCTGTCCTACCCACAGACACACGTCTTCATCATCTGCTTCTCCATCGGCAGCCCCTCCTCCCACGCCAACGTGCGGCACAAGTGGCACCCCGAGGTGTCCCACCACTGCCCCGGCGTGCCCGTGCTGCTGGTGGGCACCAAGCGCGACTTGCGCTCGGATCGCGAGGCCGTGGAGAAGCTGAAGGAGCAGGGCCTGGCTCCCACCACCCCGCAGCAGGGCACCGCCCTGGCCCGCCACATCGGCGCCGTCAAGTACTTGGAGTGCTCGGCGCTCCTGCAGGAGGGCGTGAGGGAAGTGTTTGCCGAGGCCGTCAGAGCCGTTCTCTACCCGGTGACCAAGAAGAACACCAAGAAGTGCGTGCTCTTATGACTGATGTGTCAGGTGATGATTAGCGATGACCCGACCCAACGTTGTCCGTGGAAGGAAATGGAGAAGCATATGTGAAGGATGGAGGGATGATGATGATGCCATAGGTGTGTGTGTGTATGTGTTTGTGTATGTGTGTATGCGCGCGGGTGTGTGTTTGTGTCCATTTCAACCAGCAAAAAACAGACTGGAGGGTGAAGGTGGACATGATGGAAAAAGCCTCTCTGTGCACCAAACCAAACTTGTACCACTAGACAGAACCGCATAGGGCTCCAAGAGTGCCTGGATATAGCTGAACTACTTCTGCCTTTTCCGCTATGACACCACCCCACCTCCCCTCTCTGAAAATTCATTTTGATTTGTTGAGACAGTGTCCTGTGGAATTTTATGTTTTGCCTTAAACCAAGTGCCAAAGTGAAGTAATTTGCATTATAACCATCTTCCAAGCATTTGGTCAGTTCACAGTCTATACCCAGGCAGATGTTCTCTATTTGACCTGTTGCATTTTTGCAGAGGTGCATCATGGCCATAATTTAGTGATGTTGCCCTTATTATATATATTTTTTTATTTCATTTCTTAAAGTATTTGAGCCCCGGCTTTCTGTGTATGTTGGCCTGTAAGAAAAGCTGTCAGCCACGTGCCTTCAGAATCACACCAATGCTACTAACTAAGTCCAGGGTGCCTTTGGACACACCTCTAAGCTGAAAATCAGGAATGTAAGTCTCAGTGCTCTCAAGGGTTTATTCTGGGTAGAGTTGTTTTCCCCTCATGCATTATGTTTCCTTAAGTAGCCAAATAGTACATTTCTGAACAGCTACCCTAATGTAGCCACCAGTGGCAATAGTAAAACCTTTCTGCCAATCAGGGGCAGTGGTTGTCGTCTAGCTATTTTAATTCTTGCTCACCTGTGCTTTTTTCCCCCTGTGCAGTCCCCAAACCATGATGTTGATTAGCACAGACAGTAACGTCTTTGTCTCTGCTTTGGAAAGAACTCACAACAGCGCTGGCATGGAACTGCCCTATAGTAGCTGCTTATCAGTAAATGCATGAAGCCAGAAATGAGCACTTGTGACTTGAGCCCTGTGCTAAAACGTGCGCATGGGCTCCACCATTGGCATTTCCTGAGTAGGATACATGTCTGACCACAAGTTCTCCTCTCTGGGAAAGTATTCATTTCTGAACGAAAAGATAATGCATATTGACCACTTACCATATTTTATGTTGTTTGTTCAGATTTCTGCACAGTTATGCACCGTATATTTTTGAATAACAGCTTTTCTGGTCTCATCCTGGTACAGGGAAACATACCCCGTAATATTCAATTTATCGCCACGAAAGGTTAATGCTCCCCTAGTGAATTTGGCTTTAGCTGCCAGATGGTGATGTTCCACAGAAACGAAAAATCATGTTAGATCATCTCTTAGAAATGTTTGTTGACTTTCATTCATTCCACTCTGAGCACTAGAGGCATCTGTGAGCTAATGACCGAAGTTGCTCTTCATAGACCAGGTTGTTTTCTTCTCATAGCAAAACAAGTTATCTCAGCATCCAGCATACGCCTCTGGTTAAGGCATGCCACTTGAATACCATTCTTCTGTTTACCATGACCATGGCCTTGTTTTTCTCGGCAGTGGTGCTGAGACGTTGCATGTCATCAGTGATTGCATAAAGCCTTGCTGCTTAGAGGAGACTGTCGAGTAGGCCTTTTTGAGCCAGTTTGGTGTGTCTTAAATCAGTGTGTCATCTCCCCTCTAACTCAATTAAGTGCTTTTGGTGATCTGATGTCCTCTGGTTGCCTGTAGCTTTTTTTGTTATTAATGATGGCTGAAGAAAGTCCTTGCCTTATCGTTTGTTTACCCTCTATTGTCCTAGGAGCCTAAGAGCTCCTGCATGCCATTGCTGCTCTGTGTAAGTGGTGTGGTCAGGAGAAAGAGCGGAGTGGAGGAAAACCATTCAACAAAGACACAAGTCAGGAAAGCAGGGAATTGCAGGCGTTGGCCCCTTCGTGCCAGGCTGTGCGCACATAGAGGGTCTTTTGAGCGTGGTGGTGAATCTGTGCGTATGACTCAGGTCTACCCGTCTGTTATTGTAGTAGTCCACGCATTGGTAGCCTTCAGTGACAGACCCCATTGGTCATCTACTGGACTTTTTGAGACCCCCCGCCTGGCTGCAGCCAAACAAAGTGACAAGTGACTGACAATGACAGGAGGAGACAGAAATATGCTGCTGGTTTTCAGTTACATCAGCACTTACGGACCGAGTGAAGTAATTCTTGTATGAGAGTACTTAGCAGTGATTCCGTGCATTTGCCCCCCCTCTACCAAGCAATAGGAAGCTGAAGCTGCTGTCACCTCTCTCCCCTAGGAGTTACATTTCAAAGCCACCGATGTTACCAACGAAATGAAAGCCGAAGGTTAGGATTCTTAAAGGTGTAGTGGGAGTTTGCTCCAACATTTATAAGCCAAGTATAAATACATACAAAAGTGCAATTTTTACTCAGTATGTTTTAATGTACATGTGTATGTGTAATTTTTTGTAAAGAATTCACTGCAAACCACACCTGGAAAAGAAGATAATGTTTTATACGAGTTGGATGGAGGAGAATTAAATGACACAATATTTCTGTTTCCACTTACAGTGCTACTGGTCACTACTTTAGAATTTCACCACCCTGATTAGATGTAATATTTGGACTAGCTGCACCAGATTTGTATACTTCCAAAAAAAAACCTCGTTTTTATATTTGGCCTTTTTATATGTGAACGTAAAAATTGTACTCAGAAGGTTTAACAATACAGGTACTTAATATTTAATCAGAAATTGTGTTTTTGGATGTTTTTAATTCATTTACTTTTACCTTTTGTGCCACAGCAATTAAATGATGGGCAGGAGGAGGCTAGTTTTCATACTGGTTGTCAGGAGTGATGGCAAAACTCTTGCATGCCAATAAAATATATTTTAACGTAAATGGGTGTCTTCACTCTCAGTGAATATATCCCCAGTAAATACTTACCTGCATTCCAGTTACAAACCATAGAATCCCACACTTTAAAAGCTTTTAGGGGCTTACGGTAAAACAGTTAGATGTGTATGTCTATATATAAAATATAAATCAGATATGAAGCGGCAGAGTGTTTGAGCCACGTTGTGTAGGAAGATGTGGCTTTTTGTGCATCTGTGCTATTTATTCATTAATGATTAATGACTAAATGCATTTATTACTTACACAGAAGTTCTTAATGGTCACATTGAGTGTGCCAGAATACATGCTCCAGTAAGCCACTAACCTATTTGAGTCTTAGTTAAAATACCTCAGAAACAGGAGTTCTTGCAGGTATTCCATTTAGTGACTAAGCTAGATAACTCAGAGTAGTGCTAAACCAAGTACAGGTTTTGTTTCTTCAAGCAAAATAAAGCCAGTGGGCTGAACTCATGCTGAGTTGACACCGAGGTAAGTGACTAAAGCTGCTTTCCTGAATTTCCCCTCTGCATATATACAGTGCTCAGTATCCTAATGTTGAGTTAAATTTTAAGTTTTTTTTCCCCCTCCACAAAAATATGGGCATAGTGTAGTATCCACAGTAGAAAAAGCAAGTCATTACAAACTTTTCATCGTGTTTTTTATAGTAGTTTCTGTTATAGTTCTAAGCAATGCTTTACACAGAGGTAGTTTCCAAGATATTGTACAGAGAAAATGGAATTCTCTTAAGATAAATGATTAGCATATGTGTTGCAGTTTATCATTTGTATGCTTTGTGTTTTTGAACCTCTGGGTAAATATAAATTTGGAGGATCTGCAGAAAATGTAAAAAGCTGAAGAAAAAAAACAGTAATTGTTAATGCCTTTTCGTTACAAGACGGGTAACCATTTAAACAAACTCTAGTCTAGATGGTCTAGCAGTCTAGGCTGGAGGAAATGAGATGACGCCCAAGGTGATGAGCTGGTCCTAACGGATTGCCACCCACAGCACTACTGAGGCCCAAATATATTAGCAATGTGCATGGGCAAGTAATGTGAAGAAGTAACCTATACTAGCAGCAGCCTGCGGTCGGGAGGCTTGGGGAGCTAAGACAATTCCAAAGGTGGTATACTGATACAAGACACTTATGGAACATAATAGTAATTAAAGTAATAATAAATGGAAGACAATTGGCCTACATAGATTTACAAATATAAATAGAAGACTGGAACTGAACTTCCTCTTTCATTTGGGGGTTATAGGGGAAAGACTTTGTCTTTTCCTTGGGGTTTTTATTTATTTATTTTGGCGCACAGAACTTAACTGACATTGGTGGGCATAATCTTTAGACTTTGGATACAGCCTCTTCACTATTAGCCCACAATAGTCCACTTTCTGTTCATCTCTTTCGTCTACTACTCAAGGTCTCTGCACGACTTTCTCTGGCTTAGTGGAGCTTTCTGGATTTACACATTAGGAAACTTTTTTTCATTTTGACCCGTGCACAATGTACTTGTGTACCTTAGCACTGGTATTATCATGGTATTATCACACTGCATGTAAATGCACACGTCTTGGTCTTTCGTATTTTATGGATACAAATTTGGCCACCATCCTGCGAAGGCGCTGTCGACCATACATTTCGTGTTACGTCACACAAGCGACGGATGTGGAGGAGGCCATCTGCAGACTAGTCAGAAACAAATGAGACACGGCAATCTGTCTGTGTTTTAGGATATGTTTTCGGCACAATCACCCATGAATTAAATGCATATGCAAAAATGTAATTCTTTTTTGTGACAGTGACAGTCAATAGTCGTCCAACTTGCAGTACTAATGCAACGATAACTACCCTGTCGCTAGTTAGCTAAGCTTGCTAAACTATATCATACAGCCCGCGGATTTCAAGGCCCTTCAGCGCTCCTCGAAAAAGTAAAACAAGTAAGTTGAATCTTACTATATTCATTTAATGAAACCCCTAATGGCTTTCACATTGTTTCAAAGAGATACCAGTTACTTCTGTGCGAGTTTACAAAAAGCTACAACTACTAGTAGGATAAACGCATCGCTAATCTTGTGGTGTGTATGCAGAAAAGATTGTTGTAAACAGTATTCTTTCGATGCTTGTTTGCGAGAAGCTGATGCATCGTTCTTAATGTGTATGTGTGTGTTCTCTAATGCCAAATTTCTATCCCGTACCGTTTTGTTTACATCGAGGTGCTTGTCATTTGCTATGTGTTGTTAACATCCATCTATCCTAACGTTAAATAACTCCTAGAATATCTTTGCCGATATGTTTTGTTTTGTGTGAGTAAGTATTTCGGTGGCGGTTTTTGGGTTTTATTCTAATATGCACATTTTTTATTTCCCTGTCTACCAAGCGTTCATCAACCAAAATGTTAACCTCATATGCAAAGCCCAACTCGCGGCTACGATTATCTGCATGCTGTTTATATTATGATTCTTCTATTGCCCTTAAAGCATTTACTTTTATTTTAGCAAGTTATTTATTGATGCCCATTTCAAATGTGAATGTGAATATGCTACCTGATCATCTATTTGTGTGAAGATACAAACATATCTTTTTGCACGTTTGCTGTGCATTAATAAGGAATGTATTAGTATTTCAATAGGTCTTTTTCAAAACCAGTTCGTAGTGCTTATTAGACATTTTTTGTCATTCAGAATGTCTGAATCAGACAGCGATGAGGAGCAGGATCGCCCTTTCTCCCTCACGGGCTTTCTGTTTGGCAACATCAACGAGGATGGACAGCTAGAAGGTGACAGTGTGCTAGACACGGTAAGGTTTTGATGATGTGAGCACAAAAAAGGTGTGTAGGTGGTGTAAGGGTTTTGTTACCAGGAGAATAAACATGATGACACTGACATCATATGGTAAAATATTTGTAAAATTTTGTATGTGTCTGTTAGTCAATATTGACCTGACTTAGCCAATATTATGTAGGAGTCTAAGAAACACCTGGCAGGCTTGGGGACGCTTGGTCTGGGCACGCTAATCACAGAAATCACTGCCAATGAGGAGGATGAAGACCAAGATGATGAGAAAGACAAGATCAACACAGACTCTGAAGGTGAGGAGAAACATCATTGTCTCAGCCATTTTTAGAAATAGAGCAAGGCTTGCGTAGTTAAAATGACACCTGGCCGTTTACCTGTCTGTCTTGTCCGTCCATCTGTTCTGTCATTGGTTCAGGTTGGGTGAAAAGCACTGAAGATGCGGTTGACTACTCTGACATCAGTGAGGTCGCTGAGGATGAAACACGGAAGTACAGGCAAGCCATGGGAAACTTGCATCCAGCCAGGGGGAATGGTACGTCACTCACTGCTTACATACATGCACGACACAAGATGTATCCCCAAGGTTCCCACTGGTCATGGAATTTCTGGAAAGTCATGGAATTTCAGTACAGTCTGTTTTAGACATGAAAAGAGGGTTTTTTTTGATAAGCCAGGAATACCAGGAAATATTAATAATAATATGTAGTTCACCCCAAAATGTGGTACATATTTCCATGCATACATCTGTATTAACCTTTTAGACGCCTTGTGTGAGTTTTTGTGTGTTTTGTTTAAAGCCCATTATTCATTTACTACTCTAAAAGCAGTACCTGTTTAAACTTTGCTGTCTTGCTCTCAGATGACGAGGATGATTATGATGCTGACTGTGAAGACATTGACGCCAAGCTGATGCCCCCTCCTCCCCCACCCAGTCTACCTACGCCAGGGAAGAAAGACGAGCTACCCGGCCAGACCAACAGTGGTAATGATAGATTCTTTGCTATGTCACAGTTTGGCTCAAAACCATGACAAACAAAATGGGAAATAAAACGAGAGGTACCAACAAGGATATGAAATGTATTAACAAAAGTTTGTAGATCTACACAAAAAGAAATAAACAAGAAAAAAACACCTCAGCCGTCATCAGGCCTGCTGCAGCGGAAGCCACCGCAGGCAGCTCTTACAGGCAGAGAGAGGGTAGAGGGGATAAGGGGGATAGAGGGGGTAGAGAGCGTAGAGGGAGTAGAGAGGGCAGAGAGCGAGCTCCCGCAAAATTGCTTTTGAGGACTGACTACACTGGGCCCAGGTGTCAATCAGCTGAGGACTGCAACACACACACACACACACACACACACACACACACACACACACACACACACACACACACACACACACACACACACACACACACACACACACACACACACACACACACACACACACACACAGGGACAGGGACACCTAGTGCCCCGGTGGAGCACTGCAATCTCCAGAAGCGCAGCGGCAGAGGCTCCATAGCAGAGAGGCCGTGACACATATCACACACAACATGCATCTCTTCCTCACATGTAGGCCGGGGGGAGCAGTGGAGTAGAGTTGGTTAACTGATGCTCTTGTTAAGTAATAAAATAAGGTGTGGGGGGGCAACAAACTGCAATTGAAGTTTGCGGATATCATACAGTCATTGTTGTGATGTGTGATTGTGACATATTCGTCTTATTTTCTATGGTTAGTCCAAGATAATTAAAACTGCTGACCTGTGACCTTTGAATGACAAGGAAGGGAGGGATGAATGATTTGTTTCTGAGTTTTGTTTGTGCACCTGCATTAACTGTCTGCATTTTTCCTTTTTTTCTACCTCTTCCCCCCATTTTCTTTCCTTTCACCAGTAGTTCCAGATGAGGGGGACGGCATCATCCTCCCTTCCATCATCGCCCCATCCTCCGCGGCTGAGAAGGTGGATTTCAGCAGCTCGTCGGACTCCGAGTCGGAGGCGGATCGGCCGTCTCAAGGGCCCAGAGGGGGCGGCCCGTCCATCCTCACGCTGCCCCTCGCCGGCATCATGCAGAAGGACGCGGCCAAGGCCCTGCCCGCAGTCACGGAGCTCTTCCCAGTGTTCAGACCAGGAAGGGTGAGCTTGCACACGCTTTTTCTAGTTTTATTTCATTTGTTTAATTTGTTATTTGCAATTTTTGTTTCATCATGCCTGCCTTGGCCATTAAAAATCCACAATTCCTATTATGGTGCTAAAATTAAAACACAAGCAAATGAGCCTGCATATGTATGGGGCTGAAATTTAAAGGGTGGTAACATGGCGCAGTTAGCATGAGAACAGCTTCCAGTTATCCAAAAAGAAAACATTTGTTTTCATGTAGGATGCACTAATTGTCAAGCTCTGGCCAGTACCTTTGTTTGCAATAGCAATTCAGCTGGTAACTTGTGCTAATGCCACCAGTATTATTTAATGGGTTTATTTACTTTGATTTGGTTTCTTGGCATAGAAACAATGATATTTACCACAAAAATAGCTGAACAATTTGTAATGCTTATAGCTGTTTGTAGTACTCTCTCTCTTTTGTCTTTTGTGTGTGTGTAATGTGGTTATTGTGGGGCCCCCGTATCAGGTGCTGAGATTCCTGCGGCTCTTTGGGCCAGGCAAGAACACCACGTCCGTGTGGCGCAGTGCCCGCAGGAAGAGGAAGCGGAAGCAGCGCGATCCGCAGCCGGGCACCCCACCGGCCGAGGGCGAGACGTCCGAGGGAGAGAAGAAGTCCAGCTGGAGCTACGAGTACGCCCCACCCCCACCTCCTGAACAGTGCCTGTCTGATGATGAGGTAAAAATAAGCAAACACACACACATATACTGGCACTGCATACTGTAGCACTTATACTGAAATGGTCATATTTTCACACACACACACGTGCACGCTCTTGCACACACCCATTTATAAATCCTGTTGTTGCTTGCCATGATCTAAATAAGGTCCTAACTCTTGTGAAGATTGGTGTCGTAGTATGCTATAATGCAGGCAGGAAGTATGCCAGCACCTGTAAGTGAGTGTAAGTGCATGACATTTTGCTAAGCTAGCAAAGTGGTTGCAAGCCATAATATACAGTATTTCAATTGTCATATCATGCACATGTAATTGTATGTGTTTGTATGCTTGAGACAGACAGTGTCCTGATGTGTAAATATATGGATATTCTGTTCTGATATTCTTTTGAAATATATATATATATATATATATTATATTTTTGGATCTGGTTTCAGATCACAATGATGGCTCCGGTGGAGTCCAAGTTCTCGCAGACGTCGGGCGAGGGGGACAAGGTGACGGAGTCGCGGCCGAGGGTGGCCGAGTGGCGTTACGGGCCGGCGCAGCTCTGGTACGACATGCTGGGGGTCCCAGAGGACGGCAGCGGCTTCCACTACGGCTTCAAACTCAAAGAGGACACACCCGAGGAGACGCAGTCTGCGCCCCAACCCACCCCCGCGCCCGCACCCCCACCCCCACCCCCACCCCCACCTGCACCCCTGCCAGCACCTGCAGTCATCGCTGAGACAACGGACGAGGTATGAACCACCTCTGGAGATCAGTGTGATGAATATGGTTCATGATTATTATTATCTTTTGGGTCATTTTAAAGAGCTGCCCATTTTATTAAAAGTCTGAAGTTGTGTTAAAAATTAGGCATCAGGATATCCTTGTGTTTCTGCTGTGGTGACACCTGATGTATGCCTGATTCTCCTACCCCTTCATAGATAATGAATGCGACTATTAAGATGCCTCTGCATGTATGTGCATTTTGTGTGCTGGGCTTGAGTCTGTCCTGGGCTTGAATATGTTGCTGTAGCTGACTGTACACGGATGTGCACTGTGCTGTTGGCAGGAGGACGATGAGGAGCAGGAGAGAAGGACTTTGGAAGACGAGCTCTTCCTCATGGTCACGCAGCTGCAGTGGGAGGACGACATCATCTGGAACGGGGAGGACGTCAAACACAAGGGCACTAAGACCCAGCGGGCGAGCCTGGCAGGGTGGCTGCCCTCCAGCATGACCCGGAATGCTAATGCTTACAACGCCCAGCAAGGTGAGGTGCCTGGAGGGCTGTAGTGCCACTGTGAGGTCTTTCAAAGCAGCTAGAAATTGTTTTGACCTGAATTCTCTGTGTGTGTGTGCGTGCGCGTGCGGCGTGGTGTGTACATTTGCCATCATAGGCCTTACAAGGAGTATTTCCCAGTTGGTTCCCCCAACACCTCCTCCTATGCCCAAAGTGCCATCTATCTCAGGATCCAAGAGAGACAAACATAACCAGGACCATCAAGGTATTTGTGAGTGTCTTTTTGCTTTTCTTGAAATTGTGATGAACTTGAGTGGAAAATAGTGAAATATCAGCACATATGTAACAAAGTAGAAACAGCTTCAACCTCAGTAAAGGAGGCAATCACCAGTATGTAATGGTGGACATTTTCAGTGTGCAGAGCCTTTGTGCGAGTGTGTTCATGCTCTATGCTCTAATAACTGTGTAATAAATGCTGTGTTCTCTTTTGCCTACCCCCAGTCTCCCATGAGGATGACTCCCCATGGTTTTCCATTTTTCCCATCGACAACGAGGAGCTGGTGTACGGCCGCTGGGAAGACAATATCATTTGGGACGACCAGAACATGGACTACTACCTGACTCCCCCCGTGCTCACTCTCAACCCGAATGATGAAAACATCATCTTAGGTATAATAGAATTTCAACACAGCCGAGTTTAAACACGGTAGTATTGTAATGCTGTTGTACTGTAATTGCAGGTAACATAATGCAATTATTGTAATAATGTAATTACTCCATAATGCTGTCTGAGTACACCATGTGTGCAGTGGTGTGGACGAAAGTAGGCTATAACAGGTGCCCCTGTGTTGTCCTGAATATTAGTTTTTCCCTGAGCAAAGAAGTTGCGGCCTTTGTGGGTTTACCCTCGTTTTGTGGTTTGATGTTTGTCCAGAAATCCCTGATGAGAAGGAGGAGAGGACATCCCACTCGCCGTCCAAGGAGAACAAGAAAGAGACGGCCCTGAAAAAGAGCCGCATCCTGCTGGGCAAGACGGGCGTCATCAAGGAGGAGCCACAGCAGGTCAGACAGCGGCACTGAGGCCATCATAGGATATATTATAGGCTATATTATGGGATATATTATAGGATATATTATGGGATGATCCTATTATACATCATCATAAGTCAGATACATCTTAAAGTAATCCACAATTGAGGAAAACTGTCAAGTCACAGCAAAATATTTCCTATACATTTTCTTAATTGTATTGATTGTTTTTCTCAATTTTCCAGTTGCTTTTTGATGAAATGTAATGTAATGCTAAGTGTAGTGTAATGTAATATTACAGATTTGTGTATTTAATTGGTATGTCTTTTGTGTTTGATGTGAATGATGGCCTTCCTTAATGCCAAATTTGCCCCTGATTTCAGAACATGTCCCAGCCTGAGGTGAAGGACCCGTGGAACCTGTCCAATGATGAGTTCTACTACCCCAAGCAGCAGGGGCTTAGGGGCACCTTTGGAGGCAACATCATCCAGGTTAGTACCACAGCTTTATTCACACAAAGCAAAAGAAAATGAGACCCTTAGAAGTGATGATTAACTTCTGTCTCCCTCAGTCTATCTATCTGTCTATCTATCTGTCTATGTGTTTCTCATTCTCTCATTCTATACTTTGCCTTTTCTCACTCTTATCAATGTCTTCAATTTCACTGTCTCATTCCCCCTCTGTTTCTCTGTTTCTCAATCTTTCTATGAATCGCATATCTGCTTCTTTCTCTCTCCCTTTGCCTTCTTTTTTGTAATATGCTGTCTTTTTATCTCATCTCTCTCTGTCTCCCTCTCTCGTTCTCTCTCTTTGTCTCTGTCTCTCTCTCTCCCCCCACAGCACTCCATTCCTGCAGTGGAGCTGAGGCAGCCCTTCTTCCCCACACACATGGGCCCCATGAAGCTGAGGCAGTTCCACCGGCCCACACTCAAGAAGTACTCCTTTGGCACCCTGTCCCAGCCTGGCCCTCACCCCGCCCAGCCCCTGCTCAAGCACATCAAGAAAAAGGCCAAGGTGTGTGTGTATCTGTGTCTCTCTCTGTCTGTGAGGGTGTGTGTGTGTGTGTGTGTGTGTGTGTGTGTGTGTGTGAGAGAGAGAGAGAGAGAGAGAGAAGAGAGAGGAAGAGCTTATTGCTTAGGCCATTAGAAAGGCTGTAGAGAGTTAAAGCCCTCATGTGTACTGGTTTCAGTCATTAAATAAACTAGCTGAGTTTAATTAGAACAACACTTCAGTCAGGTTGATAAGCTAACAATATGGGCTAGCTTAGAAACAGACAAGGAAAGCAGACAAATAATAAAAAAGAGATATTGTTAAAACAACACACTGTACTGTTATTCTTTATTAATATAATTATAATAATAGTGTAAAATAAACAATAATAACAAATAAATATAATAATATATACATAAATAAAACAATAATATCAAAAATAGCCAAAACAAACACTTACTCTTTGTTATTAAAGGGGAACTTCCATCGTTATTTTTATTCATATTTCTGTGTTGCCACTATGGTTGAATGCATTGTGTGTCATTTCTGTGAAAAATGATGTCCTAGATCTCTTGTTTGACGCTGTTTTCTGTAAGCTATAACAGGTCTAGTGGTTGAACGACTGGCTTTTCCGGTGTGCCTCGTGAATATCCATGACGTGTCAATAAGGCACCTCTGATTGGGCAAATTCGCTGTCTTTCGCTCACCTAGCTTCTGTCCACCAATCCTTTGGGATGTGGGCTTGCCATACATGGCTCTGGGCGGGGCTTACGACCTAGTGACGTAGATAGGTTTAGCATGCTCTGATCCGCTCGTTTTGGTTAGCTCGACCTTTCAATGACCAGTAAAACCATGAGGGTCGAATTTCACGTCTTGGAATGCTGCGTGCATATACTGCTTGTTGTGACCCACCACATTGTAAATAGAGCTACTAAAAGTGTTTTTTGACGGAAGGACCCCTTTAAAATGAAATGTAAACTTGTGTGTGCCACAGATGCGGGAGCAGGAGAGGCAGGCGTCTGGCGGAGGGGACATGTTCTTCATGCGCACGGCACAGGACCTGACGGGGAAGGACGGAGACCTCATCCTGGCCGAGTACAGCGAGGAGTACCCCCCGCTCATCATGCAGGTCGGCATGGCCACCAAGGTCAAGAACTACTACAAGAGGGTGAGTGCCACCAGCCGTGCAACCCGGGGAATCGCAGACAGTACTGGAGAGGGTGGTTCATGACCGTCTTAAACTGAACAGTGATGGAAATGAGGTTGTGTTTGCAGCTGCAAGTGTTCAATTTAGCGGTTTGTTTCTGTGTGTTTGTGTTTGTTTGTTTGAGGTAAATGGTTTATGTCATTTTCTGACTTGCAGAAACCAGGTAAAGACCCGGGAGCTCCAGACTCCAAATATGGAGAGACTGTGTACTGCCACACATCACCATTCCTGGGCTCTCTGCACCCCGGTCAGCTTCTGCAAGTAAGGCTTTTCTCTCTCTCTCTCTTTCTCTTTCCATCCTCTCTCTCTTTCACATGCACTCTTCTTCCTTTCCTTCTGCCTTTATCTTTCCCACCATCCCATCAGTCTCTCGCTCCCTCATAATCCCCCCGCCCATTTACTCCCTGTCCTTTTTCCTCTATCCTGTCTCTCTCATTCTCTCTCTCTCTCTCTCTCATTCTCTTTTTCTTTTTCTCTTCCTCATACACCCCCACCCACTAACTCCCTTTCCTTTTTCCTCCCTCCTGTGTCTTGCTTTCATTCTCTCTCTCATTCTAGCTTTCTCTCTCTCTTCCTCATACCCCCCCCACACATTGACTGTCTTTCCTTCTCTCTCTCTCTCTCTCTCTCTCTTTCTCTCTCTCTCTCTCTCTCTCATTCTCTCTCTCTAACTCACTCGCTCTCCCACTTCTCCAGACATTTAGCCCACGGTGATCCGGATATGTGTGTGTGTGTTTCCCCTGTAGGCATTTGAGAACAACTTGTTCCGCGCCCCCATCTACCTTCACAAGATGCCAGAGACCGACTTCCTGATCATCCGCACTCGCCACGGCTACTACATCCGAGAGGTGGTGGACATATTTGTGGTCGGCCAGGAGGCCCCCCTCTACGAGGTGCCCGGGCCCAACTCCAAACGCGCAAACACGCACATCAGGGACTTCCTGCAGGTAATAAACACACACACACACACAAACACTCATGCAAGCACAAACACACGCTCACGCGCACACAAACATTCACACGCACAAAGCACTCAAACACACACACACAAGCACTCACGCACACAACCACATAAACTCTCGCACACACACCCACACAAACACTCATGCAAACACAAACACTCACTCACACATACACATGTCGCACATGCACACAAACACACACACAATAAGCAAACACACGGCTTCTTGGTGTTTATAGTAATGTTTCAACTTTCCGTATGCAGTCTAATGCTGGTAACAGCCTTATTTTACAATAAAGTTCTAAGCTTGGTCATACATTCATATAATTTGGTCACTGTTGGACATGGCAGAGCTTTTTTTGTTTGGTGCTGATGTTACTTAAAGCACCCAGCAGGCTGGTCTAAGCACAGGACTTGGTAGCAAGCTGTTGTAATGGAAAAGGTGTACCACACAGTGTTCCACACAGCAGATCTGACAGACACACACAGCCAGTTGTAATGAAGAGAGACAAGGAGCAAGGATGAGGTGATTACTGTCAGTGATGCGGTTGCAGGCTCTTCAGCACTGACGTTGTGCCTTCCAAAAGCAAGGGATATTTATTCAGTCTGCCAGCATCACTCCTGGCGTCAGTCCCTCAGCGCACAAAGCTCCTCTGTGGCAGTTAACGTCAGTCATTCGCTACTGCAGTTCCACATCAACATCACCTTGGCAACGCCACAGAACTTGGTGTACTTGATGAACAGAACACCCTGTCTAACTGTGCATTAGTAAACAAAACAGAATGCCTAACATAATGGGTTTGTCTTGGTCCTGGTTTAAGGTGTGCAACAGGGCAAATAATTGTAGGGGTCTATCTTAAAGTTGGCCTTTGGGTGAAGATTGCAAATATGTGTGTGTACAGTATATATGAAAATTACATTTCTGATGCCAGCTAATTTGTATGGTTACAGACAAAGAGAAATATATTGCCCTACAGTATTATAATGTATTTACATGGTGTACTGTGTCATAGAGATATATTGAGGTATGAGATGAGATATGTCTCTCATAGAGATATATTTTTTACTTGCTTATTGTAATGTGTGTGTGTGTTGTTTGTGTGTGTGTGTGTGCTTGTGCACATGTGGATGTTCAGGTCTTTATTTATAGATTGTTCTGGAAGAGTAAGGACCGGCCGCGGCGTATCCGTATGGAGGATATAAAGAAGGCTTTCCCCTCACACTCCGAGAGCAGCATCCGCAAACGCCTCAAACTCTGCGCTGATTTCAAACGCACAGGTAAACACACACACACACACACCCACCCACCCACACACACACACACACACACACACACACACACACACGTGTGCAAAAAACCTACTATCCATTATAATGCAACAAAGCCCGAATCAGATGTGTTTGTAAAATACACACAGACACGTGTACAAAAAATCTGCTATCCATTATAATGTAACAAAGCCCGACTCAGATGTGTTTGTGAATGCTCTGCTGCTTTGTCTTGTGCCAGCCAGGTGTTGGGAGAGAGAGAGACACTCAGACAGGGAAGGTAAGAGACAGGAAAAGAACAAAGTACTAAAGAGGAGTTAACATGGACGACTCCCGTGGACCACAGGCTGGTCATGTCACGTCATGTGGTCGTTAGCGCTGACCTAGGGTCAGAAAGAAGCCGCAGTGTAGATGGTGGCTAGGCATCACGTACCCTGGAGGGTCAGTCAGATGTCTGTGGGAACCTTGCAGAGAAAAAAAGAAACAGAAAGAAATGTCCATCTAAAATAAACAGGATGCCATGGCTTCCTTTGTTATTTCTGTTGGAGTGTGTGCTAAAGCCTTGTCCTGTTTTCAGCCTGCGGCATATTTCTGTCGTGCTGTGCTGTGCTTTTCTTTCTCTCTCTCTCTCACTCTCACTGTCACTTTGTCTCATTTTCTCTCGCTCTCTCTCTCTGTCTCTCTGTCTCTGTCTCTCACTCTCACTCTCTCTCACTTATTCATTCACTCACTCACTCACTCACTCACTCTCTCTCTCACTCACACTCTCTCTCTCACTCACTCACTCACTCACTCACTCTCTCTCTCTCTTTCTCTCTTCTCTCTCTCTCTTTCTTTCTCTCTCTCTCTCTCTCTCTCTCTCTCTCTCTCTCTCTCTCTCTCCTCCATATCTATCCATCTGTCTGCCTGTGTGTGTGTCCCTGTCTGTCTCTCTCACCCATGTTTGTGTCCTCCTGTGCTGGGCGGTGTGGCGTTCCTGTCTGGCAGGCATGGACTCCAACTGGTGGGTGGTGAAGCCCGACTTCCGCCTGCCCACGGAGGAGGAGATCAGGGCCATGGTCTCGCCCGAGCAGTGCTGCTCCTACTACAGCATGCTGGTGGCTGAGCAGAGGCTGAAGGTTAGCACACACACACACACACACACACACACACACACACACATATACACTCACACAGACATGGACGCTTAAACTCTCCAAAATACAAACAGACTATTACATTTCCATACTGTGTTTTCACACCACGTATTTAACAACACACCCATTGACAGAAAGAGAAACACAATTTACACCACAAATTATCACACACACACTCTCAGAGACTCACTCATACACGTTGATCTAGGCTCACACAAACATTCTTGCACACATGCAGACACACATCCTGTGCACACAAACTGTATTTCTGCACATGCGTTAAATGTCAAACATCCAGGCCTTTGCTGTGTGGTCCACAGGACGCTGGCTATGGAGAGAAATCCTTCTTTGCCCCCGAGGAGGAGAACGAAGAAGAGTTCCAAATGAAAATTGACGACGAAGTGAGTTTTGAAGCCATGTTGTGTATTCAGCAGCCGTATTATCATGTTATTAAGGACTTTTTGTGATCTGTACATTGGTCGTCAACAGTACTGTCTCTCTTTCCATATCTGCAACACGCAAAACATTCAAATGTGTGTCAATGAATGGCAGTTGGTCAGAAAACAGTTAACATACTATTATTGTGTGTGTGTCTGTGTGTGTGTGTGTGTGTCTGTGTGTCTGTGTGTGTGTGTACAGGTGCGCACCGCCCCGTGGAACACCACGCGTGCGTTCATAGCGGCCATGAAGGGGAAGTGTCTGCTGGAGGTGACCGGAGTGGCCGACCCCACGGGCTGTGGAGAGGGCTTCTCCTACGTCAAAGTGCCCAACAAGCCCACCCAGCAGAAGGTCCGCCTCCTCGCACTGCCCCGCTGTCCATCATGGACTGTGCTTCAAAGTGGACCGATTCATTCAGATAAAAAAAAACCTGCTAATACTATGTAGTCAGACATTTTTATCATATATTTTACATTCACAAATAAGTGCAGGAAAAAAAATCTTAATACATAAACTGCATTCACAGAAGTACTCGGGTGTTATTTCTGTGCTCCAAGAACTCCATACTAACCATGCAGATGATGTATAAAAATGCTCTTTGTACAGCCCTCACAGAGGAGGTCCCCCATGTCACTGTGTGTTCTGTGGCGTTGCTCTCTGTCTGACCCCATCTGTCCATCTGTGTGCCCCCAGGATGACCGCGAGCCCCAGCCCGTGAAGAAGACGGTGACGGGGACAGATGCCGATCTGAGACGCCTGTCCCTCAAGAACGCCAAGCAGCTGCTCCGCAAGTTCGGTGTTCCGGAGGAAGAGGTAACCTTTAGTGGTCTTCTCCGAAAGAAAAAAAGAAAAACAACACCAGCTAGTGTCTCTGACCATATGGGTGTGTGTGTGTGTGTGTGTGTGTGTGTGTGTGTGTCTGTGTTTGCTGTGTTGTAGATCAAGAAGCTGTCCCGTTGGGAGGTCATCGACGTGGTGCGGACCATGTCCACCGAGCAGGCCCGCTCTGGTGAGGGCCCCATGAGCAAGTTTGCCCGCGGGTCACGCTTCTCCGTGGCCGAGCACCAGGAGCGCTACAAGGAGGAGTGCCAGAGGATATTCGACCTCCAGAACAAGTGAGTATGGGGAGACAGACACAGTCAAAGAACACAACAAAGGCTTCAACACCAGTATATAGGGCGCATGCCCGAAACGTCATGTTGATGAAAAGCTTTGTGTGGGAAGCATATACTGGTGTCAACTGTGTTTTGTTTTGTAGACAGGCTTAGGGCCTGTCTACATGGGAACGTTTGTAGGTCGAACGGTAGTTTCTGACCCACCTAAATAAAAACACACATTGCTAAAATTAATGTATATGTTTAAAGTGAATCATTACACAGTTGCCTTCTCTCCTTGCTGCTTGAGCTGAAAAGTGCATTATTCTGCTTATTGCACAGCTATTTATTAACTGTTGATTTAAAACTATTTAGTTGATTCAAAAAGTATATTATCAAAAAACTAAAAAAAAAGTAGTTTGTTGAATTCTGAAGATTCACAGCAACAACCTCTGTGACCTAGCACCATGTTATTCAGAAAAATCAGACCTACAAATACTAGCATAGCCCCTTCACCTCCTATTAACCAAAATAGCTTAAAATGTGACTTGGTTATCTAAATAGTGGATCGCGTATTGTTCCTTAGGGTTCTGGAGTCGACGGAAGTGCTGTCGACGGACACGGACAGCAGCTCGGCGGAGGACAGCGACTTTGAGGAGATGGGCAAGAACATCGAGAGCATGCTGCAGAACAAGAAGACCAGCTCCCAGCTGAGCCGCGAGCGCGAGGAGCAGGAGAGGAAGGAGCTGCAGCGCATGCTGATGGGAGAGGAGGGCAAGGAGGAGAAGGGGCAGAAGAGGCGCAAGGGCCTGTGTAAGACACTCAGAGTGTGTGTGTGGGTGTGTAAGGCACTGTGTGTGTAGGAGTGTGTGTGTGTGTGTGTGTGTGTGTGTGTGTGTGTGTGTGTAAGACATTGAGAGAGAGTGAGAGAGTGTGTGTGTGTTGGTGTATGTGTGTAAGACACTGAGTGTGTGTATAATGTAAGACACTGAGTGTGTGTGTGTCTGTGTGTGTAAGACACTAAGTTGGTGTATATGTGTAAGAGACTGTGTGTGTTTGTAAAGGAGAGGAGTTGCCAGGAGTAACACACAGGCATGTGTAAGACACACATTGCATGTATCTTGATGACTGTGTGTGTCTATATGTATGTATGACTGTGTATTTTCCTACAAAATGATGCAAAGAAGGATGAAGATCCTCACAGGACTGTATTTTGTAAAAAGTGCAAATCTGGGTTTGTTTCTGTGCAGGAATGTATGGATGTATGAAATTATTCTTACAGGTACATTTAAAGTAAGCAAACAGAGTCAAAGGAAAACATGCTGTTTTTAAACAGTAAAATTTGAATATTTTTGCATAAACATTCCCAGTTGTTTTATTATCTGTATGTGTTTGCCGAGATCTACCTGCCTAAACAAGAGCTTCATCCTCAGATTTGCTTATGTCCGCAAGCCAGAAACCGAAACCTAGAACTGTATGCAAATATTTGTGATTGTTTCCCTAGGCGAGGGATTTGAATGCATCTCATTTTCACAGTTTCCTCCCAGTAACATGTTTTTTTTTTTATTATTATTATTATTTATTTCTTATCAGCGAGTGCCGTGTCCACTGGCTCCCACAAGGACGATGACACATCATCGGTCACCAGCCTTAACTCCTCGGCGACCGGCCGGCGTCTGAAGATCTACCGCACGTTCCGCGACGAGGACGGCAAGGAGTACGTCCGCTGCGAGACGGTGCGCAAGCCCGCCGTCATTGACGCCTACACGCGCATTCGCACCACCAAGGACGACGAGTTCATGTGAGTGGATCTGTGTCCCACTGTATGCCACCTCAGCGGTGTGCCCTCTCTGTCAGATACGTACATGTCCAGGACCTCTTCTCTCTTAACTGATTGCATGGGACGTTACGCGTCTTATTGACGTCTGTATATTGCTTGCAGGTTTGTGTATTGCTTGTATGTTTAGACTCTAATATATAATCTGTGTAAGTAATATGTACATTGTCATGTACATGTCTGTATATAAGGTGTATATTGTCTGTTTATAGCATTGCTGTTCATTTACTATATGCATAAAAAAGGCAGTAACACTCAAAAGATATGACTTGGATGGGTCACAACATCTTATTCTACCTGATGCCGTCTCTCCCTGTTTTCGGCAGTCGCAAGTTTGCGCTGTTCGACGAGCAGCACCGGGAGGAGATGCGGAAGGAGAGGAGGCGCATCCAGGAGCAGCTGAGGAGGCTCAAGCGCAACCAGGAGAAGGACAAGTTCAAAGGGCCGCCGGAGAAGAAGGCCAAGAAGGTCAAAGAAAGACCCGACCTCAAGGTAATTTTAGGTATTTCAGGAGAATGTGTTTGGGGAGTCATTGTTTGAGTCCTACACTCGGGTAAAAAGGCTGGGGAAAATTCAGTTCAAGCCATGTGTGAAAGCGGCTTAGATATTTCCCTTTCAGTAATCCCAAATTGCTCACAAACAGTAAATGGATCAGCCTGATCTAGATACCATAGTGTCTCTATCTGTTGATCTTATGTACAGTATCTTTCAGATTCCTGCCGTGACCCAAAATGTTATCTTAATCACTGAATTGTGCTTGCAAACAAACAAAGCAGCTGATGGATAAATAGGGTGGTGGTGGTTTGGTGGTCAGTGATCCAGACTCACAAAAGAAACATCAGAATGGTTGTGAGTGAGACACAAGGATCTGCCACCGCTGTGCCCCTGGGCAAGGCACTTTACCTCAAGTTCCTCTAGGGGGCACTGTTCCTGTAGTGACCTTACTGTAAGTTGCTTCAGACAAAAGCATCTGCTTAATGACATAAAATATGTAAGGGAAGCTAAAGCAACACTAAGTAGTTTTTTCAACCTTAAAATAGTGTTTCCAAAATTGTTTCAGTGGTTCATCAACTTGTAACAGGATGAAAGGCACTTCTGAATTCACTTTGCCACCCTCCATGGGCTATAACTGCACTAAGTAAGTTTGGAGCAGCGAGCCTCCTCCAGACCCCTTCCTCCTCCAACCTGTGGGGAGACCAAAGATGAAAACTACATAGTTCTTCCTTCAAAGATGCCAGTGTGTCTGTGTGTTTGACCATGTCCTGACTTCTGCCAGAACAGTGTTTGATAATAATTTCCTGCCTTGTCCTCCTCCCCTCCCTGCAGCTGAAATGCGGAGCCTGCGGAGCCATTGGCCACATGCGGACCAACAAGTTCTGCCCACTCTACTACCAGACCAACGCCCCGCCCTCCAACCCCGTTGCCATGACGGAGGAGCAGGAGGAAGAGCTGGAGAAGACGGTCATCCACAACGACAACGAGGAGCTCATTAAGGTGGAAGGGACCAAAATCGTGCTGGGAAAGCAACTGATCGAGAGGTACAGTAAACGCCACTGTGTTTCTGTGTTTTATTAAAGTTGGCCTTTAGTACTTATTTATTGAAACTAGTGCAGAGGCTGTTTTTGCAGCCGTGTTGTGTGAGGGGCTAGTGGCTATGCTGTCCAGAGTGACACAGACAAAAGGCAGTTGAAGCTTGTTTTACCTATATATGTGGCATTTTCTGTCCCTAACAACCTGAAATGTCGCACTGCACTCACTCGTGCCATTAGCAGGACACCAACTTTTAAAGTAAATGGAACGAATGGTTCGAGAGTTGTGTGTGGAACAGACAGAGTGACACGCAGACAGATGTTCCTTCCATTTGTAGATAGATAGATGAGTGGCAGGTGTATTGATGTGTGTCTGTATAATTTTATTCTGCCGGCTGTGCAACCAATTGCCTCTCTAGGGACATCCACTTAGGCTTGAATAAAGGGAGTTAAGATGGAGATGTACTAGGCACCTGTATAAGCAATGTTGCCAGGCAGAGTTACTAACAGATGTTGTTTGGGCACTTTATCATTGATGCTGGGCTTCACGTTTCTGTCAGGACAACTTGCATCAGCATACATCAGCAGGCAAAACCGCACACAAATCACAGAGCAATTGAGATTATTATCCCATTTGAAAATTAGAAACCAATCCTGTTGTTGCCTACCTCAACAACATGGCTCCGAAAATTGGCCCATTTATCGTCCCCTTTCAAAGCAGAGTCCTAATGGTGTCTCCTCTTCTGGTTCACAGTGCTGACGAGGTACGCAGGAAATCCCTGGTGCTCAAGTTCCCCAAACAGCAGCTCCCTCCCAAGAAGAAGAGACGAGTGGGCACCACTGTACACTGCGATTACCTAAACGTAAGAGTGAGTCTGT
Source organism: Setipinna tenuifilis (assembly GCA_030347295.1). Taxonomy (NCBI): domain Eukaryota; kingdom Metazoa; phylum Chordata; class Actinopteri; order Clupeiformes; family Engraulidae; genus Setipinna; species Setipinna tenuifilis. The sequence goes on from CM059272.1 coordinate 23,901,880, forward strand.
GAGTCTGTGAGTCTGTGAGTCTGTGAGTCTGTGAGTCTGTGAGTGTGAGTGAGTGAGAGTGTGAGTGTGAGAGAGAGAGAGAGAGAGAGAGAGCGTAAGAGAGAGAATAAGAGAGAGAGAGTGTGTGGTTATTTTCTACAGCTCCATTATCTAAGTGTATCAATCATGCATGAGGATCTTGCGTTCTTTTGTGTATGTGTGTGGTTATGTTTATTCACTGTGGTTTCATTGTCTGTCTCAGCTTATCGTGCCAGAGCAGGCCCTGAGCTCTGTTGTCTAAACGCTGTTGTTTGTCTCTGCCAGCGGCCCCACAAGTCCATCCACCGGCGGCGCACGGACCCAATGGTCACCCTGTCTTCAGTGCTGGAGTGCATCATCAACGACATGAGGGACCTCCCCAACGTAAGACACACCCAACCGCCTCTTCTCACTCTCTGTGCTGCTTAATTGCGATAGAGCTCAGTGGTGTGCTTTAGGGTGAGATTTTGGAGAGGTGGGATAAGAAGAGGATGAGAAGCAGTTTAGCGAAGAACAATAAATGCAGTTATCACTTGAAATTCCTACCATTCAGCGGCTTTATGTGTGTTACCAGCTTTAGTGTATCATCTTTAAGTCTACCATGAAAGAGGACTAAGTCGAGAATGTCTACCTTAATAGCTTGTGACAAGAAAGAGTGGCTATGCTGTAGGGGCACACAGACAAATACTGGAGAACATAAACGTACACCTAGACGACCATGCATAAACACTAACTAAAGCCTTGCCTGCCTGCTTGTTGCCATCAGACGTACCCGTTCCACACCCCGGTGAAATGCCAAGCTGGTGAAGGACTACTACAAGATCATCACGCGGCCCATGGACCTGCAGACGCTGCGGGAGAACGTCAGGAAGCGCATGTACCCCTCGCGGGAGGAGTTCAGAGAGAACGTCGAGCTTATCGTCAAGAACAGCTCCACCTACAACGGTACAGAGCTGTCCACCAAACATACCTGTGCAGAGGGTGCCTAGTCTACTCCAGGCACTTTAGCAAATTGAATATAGCCTACTAGCAAATTTTATATATTTTTTATTATATATATATATATATATATATATATATATGTATATATATATATGTATATGTATGTATGTTTGTTTATTTATTTATTTATTTATTATACATATAATACATATATTATAGAATTGAAATGTGGAAAAAAACACTATTTCCACTATTTGTGGTGCAGCCTCATATTTTATCTGTGGGACAAAAAAAATGTGGTATTGATATTACATGTATTGATGTTTCCTGTGTCCAGAGCCTGCACATATTGCCAACATCACAGAGAATACATTTTTTTGTTTTTATTTTGTTGGGGGCATATTTGTGTGTCACTGCAATCTTGTGTATTTTGCACAGAGGCGTGTGTAGAGCTTTGCATGTTTGTGTGAGTGCCTCACAGCTGTGTTGTTTGGGTCTGTCTGCAGGAGTGAAGCACCCTCTCACACAAGTGGCTCAATCTATGCTGGACTTGTGTGAAGAAAAGATCAAAGAGGTAGAGTAATACTTGTTATCCCTTTTTCCCCTTCCTTATAGTCTTTGCGTCACTCATGTTTTGAGCCAACATAATTTGTTTTGTCTTCTTCTTTTTTTTCCTTTGGCTTTCCCTCTGTAGAAGGAGGATCGGTTGGTGCGTCTGGAGAAGGCCATTAACCCATTGCTGGATGACGATGACCAGGTGGCATTCTCCTTCATCCTGGACAACATAGTGACCCAGAAGATGATGAATGTGCCTGATGTGAGTCCCCCTTCCCCACTTCTGTTGCTTTTTCCATCAACCAGCTCTTCTAAGAGTAGCCTTAAGATGGTGGTCAAGTGCTGTCACCAAGTGTGCCCATTGTTTGTGATTATTTTGCTTTGTTCTGTTTTGTTCTAAGAGGCAACAATCAGATTTCCTGTTTTTGGTCCACACCCATCTAAAAAGCTTCAGTCATCGTTTTATGGCTTTCCATGCCCGTCATTGGTGGGGTTTTTTACACACCCAAGCCATAACGGTTATCAAATGTCTGATAACACGTTTAGAGAAGGCGATAATAAAGGAATGTTGTTCACTGTTGTGGCTCTTCTCCAGACATTATATCTTAGTTTATGAAAATTTCAGTGGTGGTCCCATTATTTGCCGTTTGGTGTGAAATTTGTAAAAGTCAACTCATGTTATTATTGACATGCATTTTCACCAGAGCAGGGCTTGTCAATACAGTCTTTCCAACAGTGTCTACATGTTTTGTGAACTTGTGGGTTTTTTTTTTTTTTTTTGCAGTCTTGGCCCTTTCAACATCCTGTTAACAAGAAGTTTGTTCCTGATTACTATAAAGTCATTACCCAGCCTATGGATCTGGAAAACATTCGCAAGGTGAGAAAAATGGTGATGGTGGTCAGTCTAAGTAAAAACAGAGAGGCATTTATATATCAGGCATCTTGTTCAGCTAACAAAAACTGATCATTTGTGTGTGTGTGTGTATGTGTCTGTGTGTGTGCACTGTATGTGTCTTTCAGAACATTTCCAAGCATAAATACCAGAACCGGGACGTGTTTCTGTCTGACGTCAGTCTTGTCCATGCCAACAGTTGCAAGTACAATGGTGAGTCGTCTGAATAAACCATCCGCTCCGGTCAGTGTCCTATTGTATTGGACTGTTGTGTGAGTGTCTGCCCCCATAACCCTCCTGTTTATCTTTTCCTCTCTCAGGCCCTGACAGTCCATACACCAAGACTGCTCTGGAGATAGTCAGTGTCTGCAAACAAACCCTTGCTGAGGTGAGGGATTAGTCCTTCTGTGTGTGTGTTTGTGTTAGTGTGTGTGCTTGAGAAAGAGAGAGGGTTGTTTGTTCAACAGCCTTATTGTCATGTTAATAAGGACATTTTTGTGATCTGTACATTGGTCATCAATAATACTGTCTCTCTCCACCATATCTGCAAGACACAAAACACTCTAAATAAAATATTCAAATGTGTGTCAATGAACGGCAATTACTCAGAAAACACTTAACATGCTATCACTGCGTGTGTGTGTTTGTGTTTGTGTATGTTTGTGTGTTTGTGTGTGTGTGTGTGTGTGTGTGTGTGTGTGTGTGTGTGTGTGTGTGTGTGTGTGTGTGTGTGTGTGTGTGTGTGTGTGTGTGTCTGTGTGTTTGTGTGTTTGTGTGTGCGTGTGTGCGTGTATAGTATGATGAGCATCTGACCCAACTGGAGAAGGACATCTCTACGGCTAAGGAGGCAGCCCTGGATGCTGCTGATCTGGAGAGCTTAGACCCCATGACTCCAGGGCCGTACACCCCACAGGTGAGTCCCACCCCACTCACTCGGGCTAGGGCCCAGAGGCCATCTTTAGCTATGCATGCCCTAGAGACTGACCATTCCCCAGGCACCTTGTCTAGCTAGTGAGAGTGTAGAGCGCGCACGCACACACACACACACACACACACACACCTCACTCATTAGGCTTTATGGCTTCTTGTGTTCCCCTTATTGTGCCTATTAGCTTTTAGCTCTCTTTTAGCTTTGAACTTTGACCCCTGTCACTATGAGCGGCTTCCTCTTGTTCTTTCTTCTGTGTATGACTCCTCTTCACCATTTTCATCTGTGTTCTTTGGCCTACTGCTGCCCTTTTGGTTTAAATTTAAGGATTTAGGACATTTACTACTAACATGTAAAGGAAAGTTTGGAATTGCTATTTAGGGCCATTTTAAAAAATTCAGACCTCTCAGATTGTCAGCTTAAAGTTATAGCAGCATGTCTGTGTGAGAAACAATTCTGGCCGTAACAGCTTGAGAAAAGGTCCACATTGCAGTTGAGATGCCAACACTAGCTCACTGATGTGAGATATTTAAACCACTGTTAATCCATCTTTGTATGTGTTATATTGTATGTAAGCCATCCACATACATTCAGATGGGTTGATTGTTGACATCACGTCTTTGTGAGAAGCTATTTCCTGAAATCATGAGTTTATCAGAGAATAATAAGAGATTAGGGTTTAATGCCCACAGGCCAAGCACAGCAGACCATAAGCTCCACCCCAAAGCACTGCGGCCATGCATAGGTCAGCTAAGGTGTTTAGTGTGAGTCTCACGAATGAAGGCCTGGTATTCAAATTGAAAAACACTTCGTCAATTTTACACAGTCACACAGAGTAGAGTATGATGCACCTGATTAAATGCGGGAAAGTCTTACATAAGATAAAATAGGGGACATAAATAAATAAATGGCTGAAATATTGCACTTGCTAGTTTAGTATGTCCTCTTTAGTTTTCGAGTCCCAACATGCAGTACTCACTGGTAGACAGTCTGACACCTCGGTCCTGCCGTCTGCTTGTCAAAATCTGCTGTTACTGTCAGACTCTTCTGTTCCTGTTGTTCTCTGCAGTCTCATCTTCCTTTCTCTTTCTCTTTGTCTTCTTTCTCTTCCTCCCCTGTGCGCCATCCCTTCCTCCTCTCTCCTGCCTCCCCTCTTACTCCTTGTCCTCCTCTTTCTCTTCCTCCTGCCCTCCCCTTGTTCTCCTCCTCCTGCTCCTCCCCCCTGCTCTCAGCCTGCTGAGTTGTTTGATAGCAGTACCTCTCTGAGTCTGCAGGGTGACGCTAGCCTCTTAGCCGAGGCTACGCTTCTGCCCCCGACAGAGAAAAGAGGGGTGCAGGTACACCTCCATCTCTTTTCCAGTCCCACCCATATGTCCCTTGAGCTTCCGTCTATCCATCTGTCTGTCCATTCATCCATTCCATCTATTCATCCATCCATCCAACCATCCATCCATCCATCTTTCTTTCTTTCAGTCTATCCAATCATCTTTCAATCTGCTGTCAATCATCTGTCTATCTGTCTGTCTGTCTGTCTGTCGGTCTGTCATATCATATCATGTATCGATCTGTTCTCCTATTCATCTTATCCATCCATATTTTTACTTTTAAGTACTTCCCCAAACCCTGTAGGATCTATAAATCTGTTTATGTACAATCTCTCCTGACAATACTGAGCTTTTTCCATCAACCATTCTTTCCACCCAAACCCAAAGCCTTTTTGCCTGCCTGCCTTCTTACCTGCCTTCTTGCCTGCCTGCCTTCCTTCTTGCTGCCTGCCTGCCTGTTCATCAGTCTTCCCATGTTAACATTCCGCTGGTGTTTGTTTCGACAGGGTCGTCACGGTCGCGGTAGGCTCGGAGAGGAAGAGTCTGATGTGGACATCGAAGGCTTTGAGGAAGAGGATGATGGCAAGCCAAAAACTCCCGCCCCGGTATGGAATGTCCAGACCAAATTATAGTCCAGCCGACAACTGCTGCATGGCAAAAAAAAAAACCTCAAAGCACTAAAGAAACTCTTTTCTGTTTGCTAAGGTGTTGGCAGAGCATGTTGTGCAGACAGAAAATAATTAGTAAATGCGCAGATGTCGTCGCATACTCTCATTGGACAGCAACTCAAAGTTTATAATTCTGGAATGTTGACTTGTCACACATGACATGCATCTTGTGTGGACAGGTGTAAAGAATTGTCCAATTTTAGAACAGTTTTTCTATCGCCTCTTGCACTGTGATGTCTGTTGACAATGTTTTCTTTATGTCGAGTAACACTTGTCGTCTGGGCTACAAATGGGTCTTCACTCTGTGTCTTGTCCTATTGTGCCTTTGTTGCACTAGTGTGTGTGTGTGTGTGTGTCTCTCTCTCTAAAACCCATCTAATGGTTGCAGGCCGAGGACGGAGAGGGTGATCTGGACGATGAAGAGGAGGATGATGATGAGATGCTCCTGCCGCCCAGGCGCAGAGGGCGTGGGAACGAGGACGATGACGAGGATGAGGACGAAGGCTCCAGTCGTCCGGCCCAGGCCAGCGTGCTCTACCAGGATCTCCTCATGTCCGACGGAGAGGACGACGCCAGCGAAGAGGAGGGGGACAACCCTTTCTCCTGTGAGTAGGACAGAGACCCAAGAACATGTTTTAGAAAGGACACGTGTTTTCGATAAACTGTGTGTGTGTGTGTGTGTGTGTGTGTGTGTGTGTGTGTGTGTGTGTGTGTGTAATGTGTACCTGAACTGTACTGGTAGTTTTTGGATGAATGTAATATATCTTTGGATATAAAAACTATAATAGTCGTTTTTGGATATATGTAAAATAAGTTGTAAGAGTTTGTGTGTATGTCTGTATGTGTCTGTGTGCGTGTGTAATTGACTATGTAGTGTGTATGATGTATACCTGCACTGCACTGTAAGTCACTCTTGTGTATGTGTAATGCGTGCGTGCATGTAAAATGGGAATCTCATGGCCCCCTCCACCCCCACCCCCACCCCCACCCTTTCAGCGATCCATCTGTCTGAGAGCGGCAGCGACTCTGAGCACGAGATGGCGCCCCCCTCCAGGGTGCACCAGGAGAGCGCACGCATGGGCCTGGAGCAGGACGAGAGCATGATGTCATACGGGGAGGAGCCGCCAGACGAGGAGACACACATGGAGGATAGCAACGTTAGGTAGGAGGAACACACACACACACACACACACACACACATACACATACATAGGCACACAAGTAAGAAGATGACGCATACACGCACACACAACACAGGAATACATACATCACACCATACAGACTGCGAGGCATACAGGCATGCACAAAGGCTGATATTCGTGTGTGTATAGTATCATTTCCTTTAGTTTGTCTCATTTACACACATGCTCGTTCAGATCGACATTTAGGCAAAAGTGCATTCAGATTCACATTGACACAGCTGTGCATTCAGAATTCAATTGGCACAAATGCCTTCACACAGATGTGCCTTTAGATTCACACATCCACAGAAATGCAGTTTCAGCTGCTTTGTTCAAGCAAACACGTGTTCAGGTTCACACACACACACACACACACACACATGAATAGAAGTTTGTTATTCACATTCTCATTGTCACACTTGGCCTTGTCCCCTCAGTTATGGCAGCTATGAGGACCTGGAAGCCCAGAGACAGAACTCCAGCCTGGGCCACGGTGAGGAGGATGGCGTGAGCGAAGAGGAGGAAGAGGAAGAGGAGGACGAAAGAGACGGTGGCCGGCGAGGCCCAAGCGTCCTCACTCAGGTCCAGCTCAGCGAGGACGAGGAGGACAGCGAAGAGTTCCGCTCAGTCGGAGGAGACAGCGACATGGACTCTGACAACTAGACGTCGGACACAAAAAGCCAAAACTGCACGAACAGACGAGTACAGCAGATATTGACTCAGAAGAGCACAGATATGAAAGCTCATTTTAGCTGTTTGGCTTGGGTGGAAAATCTTTTTTTTTCCTTGGAAGGTTTTAGTTCCAGCTGTTGTGCTTATGTACAGTGTTGTGTAAATATAACGTCATATTTTGAAAGAATGAAGAATGGTACATTTTAACCAGTCGACAGCAGCCATTTTGCAGTTTCATTTTTTTGGTTTTACCAGAATGTCAGCCATCAAGCAATGTAACCAACTGAGTTTACCTCAAGTAGTTTAAATGACCTGAAGCAGTCTGTTTTAGTTTGGTGATGTGGAGTGAGGTAAAATGTGAATTTTTTTAAATGTTTTCACAAGCAGCATTTAAATGTTTTGTTATAAAAATAAATGCTTTTTCCCATATCAATCCTCTGAAACATACAAGTAGTTAAAGAATGGCATGGCTTGTGTGGCATGGGTGGTAATATGGTAAGCCATTTTCTAATTTTGCTGGCAAAAATAATGGCTAAAGAATTGAACTATAACATTAAAAACAGTGATTTAAAAAGAACTTTAATTGAACAAACTGCAGATGACTGTATTGGTTTCCCTTTGTAATTTTGGTCTTCACAAACTTAAAATTTAAGACCATTTAGTAAGATTTATTGAAATGCTTGGTAAAAAAAATATTGAAACTGGTTAATGAGTTTTAGCCTCATTGGCTTGTAGGTGAATCGCAGTTGACGTTTGCTGCCATGCCTTGTTCAGGCAATAAACCTAGGGGTTAAAGAACACCTGCTCAGGAATCCACCTACTGTGATAGGGAAACCCAAATGATTTTCAGTGGTGTAATGTTCACGTTTCATCAGACAGAACCTACTACAACATTAACAATAATGGCAAGATTTTGTATCTTTTTACATCAGCATTCATAATGTGGTCCAATTGCCGTGCACCAATTTTGTTTTACTTTTATACTGTGTGTGTGTGTGTGGTGGGGGGGTGGGGGGTGTGGGCGGTAGAGTAGGTAACCTGTGTGTGAGGGCGTGGCGCACATAAAAAAGTGAACTCTTGTGAAATGGCCATGTCAGAGGCTCATGTGTTGTGCGAGAATGAAGCTCCTTCTGGTGTTGTTTGTGTGTACACTGTTCATTTTGTCTGTGATCGGAGAAGCTGAAGACCCAGTAAGCCGTAAGTGTTTGTCTTTGGTGCTTACTGATTTGTATCCAGGAATTAAATTCATTAGATGAACTGTACCAAAAGTCCGTAACCAAAACTAAAGCCACTGCAGCGTTCTGGTGACACGGGTACATTGCTACATGTTTCACCAGTTAGTATGACCTTCATTTGCCAACATTGAATTTGGAATCTGAAGGGGAGCTTTGTCAGCTGTAGTGACTATATCTCATAACTGTTACCGTGTGATTATATCTGCTGTAGTCTGAAACAAGTAAATATTAATATTTAGGATCACTTCCTGTCACTTTCTGTGATGATTTCAGCATATTGTATTGACATAAAGGACTACCATCCATGCATCGAAATCCCAAACAAACTTTTTAACTGCACCAAGAACAGTATATGTTTTTGCAAGGATGGTAAACCCTACTGTAGGTAAGGACCTCTTCCCCATTAAAAACTTTTTTCATGATAAAAGGTGTGTTGACTTTCAAACACAATGTTAATACACATTTCCTTCTGTCCTCTTTCAATTGGCAGATGCAATCATTTTGACAATGAATGGTTCATTGGTGAGAACTGTGAGCAGAGGTGGACCACTGTTACTTTTGCCTTGGTGGCATCACTCCCAGGAATTGGACTAGCTATTCTTGTGGGAATCATAGTCTTCGTCGCTTCAAAAGGGAAAAAAAAACAAGTATGTAAGGGCAGGGAACTTCAGGGTTAACACCATTTCAGTTGATCTAATTAAAGCCACCCCATTTTGTAGATTATCTGAGTTTTTTTTTCATCACCGTGGTTAAAAATGTGCAGTTAATATTTAACAGCAGAGGTGACCAAGTCCAGAATGCAAAGAGTAACACCTAATGTCTCCTAATGAAGCTTACAATGCTTACAAGAGAAAACGGCAATATTTTTTCCAGATAATTTCTCTGAAACATTCAAATGGAATGAAACATACAAAAAGACGGGCATGGCTTGTGTGTGGTGTACCAAAAATAAAAATACATTTAAGAGACAGTCTGTTAAAGGTTAATGTCGCCTAATGAAGCTTAGTATGCTGCTCCAGTGGCCACAGACTGACTCTAATGTGACCTTTGTTTTACATGTGATTCTGTTCAAGGGCTTCAAAGGCAGAAAAAAAGGCAGCCAAGGCCCAACAAGAACGTGAAATGTTTCAGAACATGCATTTTGCCTCCGACATACAGGTGAGTAAATGATGATATGCTGAAATCACAGGGACAATGACACATACACAAGCAGTGGACATGTTCTAAATACAAATGTCCCTTTTTAGGGCCATGCAAACTTCATTTATTTTAGTTATGTGATTGGTAACTATTTTTCATACCAAAACACCATACACAATACACTATCATACAATATACCATAACAAAACATAACTACTGTTTTGTTAGATGTGGCACAAAAGGTGACTCCATTCTGAAGTCAAGTAGCTGTTCAGAGAAAGATAGGAGTCCATGTGAGTCATGTAATGACAGCAGGATTTGCCCACCCTGTCACGATAGGAGCGTCCAAACTCCAATCCTCTGAGGGAGAGCATGAGACCGCCCAACCAGCCAGTCCCCATGACAACCATGCCGGAGAACAACTACAGGTGAGGTTTCATTTAGTGAGGTTGTAAAGACTATTTATACTACCATAAAGACTGTAAAAACATTAGTAAGGAATTTTGCATTCACTGGTGTCTATAAATGTCCACGTGTCATGTTCACATGACAAGCAACAGGATGCCTCCACCCCAAGACAGGACAGGTCCAAACAGACAATTCAGCCAATCTTACAGGCACGTAGCTTCACTGTTGACTATGGTTCATCTTTCAATCACTTAACCAATGTACTTTTGTCATTTATCATGGCTTTTTTAGACAGTTTTCTTAAATAGTTGTTTGTGTTCCTAACAGTCAATCCAGAAACATGCACCCATCACAAGACAGACTGGCAGGACCTCCAATGCAGTCTAACAGGCACGTACTTCCATTCAGTCCAGTCATGTCATCCTGGAATAACTGGGCCTCCTTGGTTAACCTGTTCGTTAGAGAGCTCTACTCTCACTAAGGAACACACATATACATTAGTTTTTATACATTCGTTTTTTATGTTCCAAACACTCTACCCAGAAACATCCGACCATCATGTCAGGACCTCCCATGCAATCCAACTGGCATATATTCTCATTCAGTCCAGTTATGTGTTGTGGGTCTCATTTCAAGACAGATTCCTTAGTGTGTGTGTGTGTGTGTGTGTGTGTGTGTGTGTGTGTGTGTGTTTGTGTTTGTGTTTGTGTGTCTACATGTACATAGGAACATGCACCCTTCACTAGATGGACCGATGTCAGGAGCTCCCATGCAATCCAACAGGCATGTATTTCTGTTGTTTTCCTGCAAGCCGCCCATTACACAGCCCCAGTTTCTTTAGCAAGTCATGTTGTTACTGCTTAGATGTAGGCCTACATTATGGGAAAAAAAGACATGTTTTGGATTATTAAATAAAAAATGAATGTTGTCAATAGTGAAAAAATAAGCATATAAAGTCCCCTTGTATAAGCTTAAAGCTTACTGTCCCTGTTACAGTGTATCTACATCATTAAGTACAGTTTAACAAAGTTTGTCACAACTTATTATAAATAACTAATTATGTACTTACACTGTACCACAGGGTTAGGGTTAAAAAAGGAACCAAAAAATAGTTACAGAGTCTGCTATTCTAAGTAGGCCTAATGTGGTAACTCTCCCCATTTTCAGCTATGGATCCGACATGGGCCAGGTGTTGAATAACCCGTACGCGGGCACGTCTCCCAGGAGACCCCAGTACGAGGGCCCAAGCACCTCTCCGGACTACGGCCAGAGGGGCAGACAACCCCCCACGAATGGTGTGGTGAGTGTTTAAGGGCCAAACAACAGTATCTCACTATGCCCATGGCCAGTAATCCTCTTCTGTGTGTTTCAAGAAAATATAAGCCTGCCACTTTCTTCAGTAGGCATGTGTAGAAACATTTTAGAAGCCACAAAATGGTTTTTAGTCAAAATATGACAAGGTACTTTATTTATTTAACAAACTACAGGATGAAAGTGAGTTTTGTGTTCATTAATGACATCCATTTAACAAAGTGGAGTACACAGTATGAGTAGATTATTGAATCAGTCTAGAATAAATTAATTATGCAGTGCGTGTTAACAGTACAGCACAGCAGTTTACTCAAGGGACCTGCAAATGAGCTTTATAGAAAAGTAACCAGCTCTAAGTAAGGGTATTGATAAATCATGATTCTGATCACTGCCTTCAGCAGTAATTTTGTTATTATGTCTTATTATTTCTTATGTGTATTCATTTGTTTTAAGAGCAAAACTAGTAACACACCCCAAAGAATTTGTGGGTTGCTGGCTATTGGTATGAAACTCAGAAAGAAAAACAAAAGAAAAAACATGTGCAGCAATTGTTTAGTTAATTTCTGTGTTCTTTCTGCTCCCATCTCAGAAGGTGATGTCATCAGCCTTCCCCCCAGCTCCGTTGTATTCTGCGCCAGATTACCCGCCCAACAGGCCAATGGACACCAGGTACTGAGGACTTCAGACCAGATGAGGGTGTGTGAGGAGTGCCCACCTGAACAGTATTTTTTACTTTCTCTACTTATGACTTGGGCATCAAGGTTGATTTTTACAAGTGTTTGTAAGTTGTCTGAAATTCTCAAAAGCGAATGTATGCATTTTAAGCTTCCTTATATATCCTCACCCTATTTAATTTTTTTTTTCATTAACTATGTTATATTGACCTAGTTTGTTAATCACTGACAATTTGCTGTCCTGTTTTATTAATGATGTTTTTATCAAAATAAAGAATAAGAAACAAACAAAACAGAATGACATTTCCTTTAATTTTACAAGAAGAGCGTAAAGTCACTGAATATGGCACAACACACAATCCCAGCTGCAAGCAGATTCAAATAAATATGAATCCATTTTGTGTATCTGCCTGCCTCACAGCATTACACACAAGCTAAGGTTAAAAAACAAACAAAAAATCTATTAAGTACCTGGCAAGTCATTGTAAATACTGATTGAGCCTCTCAGAGTCAAAGTCAGAGATCTTCATCACAGATGATCTCCTCCTTATTGTAACATATCGTTTCAAGCCCACTGCCAGGAAGTTGATATATCACACTGCCTGCCCACAATGACGCACCACACTGTATTGCTCTGATTGTATAGCCTGGATACTTGATACATAAAACAGGCTACAGTCTCTGGGAGTGACCCCACCCCATGCACAGCATAACCAAACCCAATTTGCACTTTCTCTGGATTGCTGCCAAACCCTACGCAACAATGGGTCAGAGGGTTTGAAACTTTTACTACTTCGCAAACACAGTATATACAGTAAAGAGCAAGGGTGTAGTCCATTACAATAGTTCCTCCAACATCCATCCACTATCAGTGTGCCAACCGCAAGAACTCTGCAGCGCTAAAAAACCCTGTATACAGAATACTCAAGGAGCCTCCTGAAATTCTTTTAAAAATGGTGTTAGACATCTCTGCAGGTCAACCTAGGATACCACCTCTACACAGCAAGACTCAAGACCAATCACAAATGAAACTAGACTAGCAAAGATAAACACAACTGTGACAATTGTCTCTAATTGAATCAGTACTCATTCGAGTGTGTTTGAATACTCGTCTGAAATAGGTAAAGCCTGTTGGGGAGAAAACAAATGGTTTTTTTTTCTGGACAATTAGAAAAAACTATGGGGGTATGTCATTTTCCATCCGAGCTTAACCAAGGAGGGCTTGGTGAGAGATGAGTTCCATGACTTTCTAGGAGGGGCTTGGTTCGTTTAAGGAGTTTGCGGTCAGACATGCAGCTCCGCTGTGCAGGCCAGTCTTAATGAGCAGCACTCACGGTGGCAGGAATCAGAGTGGTGGTGTGTCTTACTCGAGCACACGCTCTCTCTAACACACACACACACTGACGGCCAAGGATTCCCACTTTTATTTCCAAATAAAAACAAATGAGAGACAAATCAGTGTGGTTGGCATGGGGTTTATATGAGCATGTGACTTACTGTGTGTGTGTGTGTGTGTGTGTGTGTGTGTGTGTGTGTGTGTGCGTGTGCGGCAGGTGGGGTCTGACGTGCTAGTTGTGATTCAGGCAGTGTGTGGATAGGTTGGAAGGGTGTGGTGTGGTGTGGTGTCAGCCCATGTTTTGGCGATTGCCATAGCCTCTGCGATGCGTGTCCTTCCAGTTGTCCCAGTCCCTTGCTTTCTGTAACGCCTCCTCATCGCCATTCTCCTCCAGTCTCTCCTTCTCCTCCTTCTCCCGTTCCTCTGCATCGTAGTCAGCTGGCAAGGAGGACCCAACAGAGGCGGGATATATCAAAAATATCAGGATGCCGTTTTGCACACTTACATTTTTATTAGCACATATGCATTAATTTATTTAACAGAAGCCCTTGTCCACAGTATTATACATTAGCATGCAACATGTAGTGTGTGATGTAGATACATGTGTAGATACAAGCTCACTACTTAAGTAGTATGTGCAGTGCATTACAGTACATCCCAATACACCACATATAGTGCATACAATCTCACTCCCTTGGTAGCATATGCACAATGCACTCCTATACATGACCGTACATTTGGATCAGTGGTCCTCAACCTTTTTTGCTCCATGACCCAAATTTTAAAATACTATATTTGTCACAACCCAATAACAAATAATCAGTATGGATAATCAGTGTCTTGTGACTTTCAGAACATCTTGCAACTCAAAGGGTTGAGAAACGCTGATTTAGAGGATACATTAACAAGTTTACTCCTGTAGCAATGAAAGCTGCTGATGACAGCGGCTGTGTTATTCCCTAGGCTGGGTGGAGGAGAGAGAAAGGAGAGAGACAGGAGAGAGAGAGACAGACAGACAGACAGAGAGACAGACAGACAGAGAGAGAGACAGACAGACAGAGAGAGAGAGAGTGAGAGAGAGAGAGTGAGAGAGAGAGACAGCAGTGCCTACCAGAGCTGCTAGGTCCACGGGGGATGCCCTGATCGGGTAGGCAGCCTTGCCTCCGGTGCTGCTCATACCATTCATCCACCGACATGGTCGCCAGGCTGGGGTAACCGGCCCCAAATACCCTGTGAAGATTGAGAACATTACGTTTGGGGGCCTAAGTCGCCCATGCTATAAACCCCAGGAACCCAGGTTCGATTCCAGCCTGAGGTCATTTCCCAATCTCTGCCCCATCTCTTTCTCTCTCCTGCTTATCTCAGCTGTGCTTTCTGATTAAAGGCAATAAAAACCCAAAAAATACTTTAAGAAAAAAGAACGTTCACGTTACAGGCTGGCTTTGCCGTCTTAAGTCTCGCATTACCTTAGGCTTGTGAACAGAAAAGCACTGATTAGGTATGAGAAAGTGAGAAATAGAGATGACATACGTGATTAAGGCCTGGTAACGATTACAAAAAATGGGGTGGTCTTAAAAGACAGGCCAGAAGGAAGGGATACACTTTGACATGCAAGGAAACAACCATGTAGAAGCACTACGGACATCTTCCACATGAACATACTGCACAGTATGTCATTACAACCAAGTATATGTTTATGTTTAACAGAACCTCAACACATCACACACACAAAAACAAACACTGTTTACTGCTACATTTTCAATGCTGTTATTTTTGCAAAAGAAAATAAAACATAATTTGTCTACAGACATACTTGGCCTGCAAAGCATCTTTTGTGAGGATGAATGGCTTCATGGGGGGGCGTTTTGGCTGAGATGGCTGTGCTGTGCCCTGAAATGAGTCAGAAAACAAAATGTGGTCACCAGATCACGTGTTTCATGTAAAGCCGTTTGGTGGGGCGATAAAAATATTATCTAAACACACCTGCTTGAGAACGTCCATTTTCTTGAGAATCTCAATTTCTTGATCAATACTCTCAATTTCCTCCAGGGCGACTGCAATCCACTTCCGAATGTTGAGAAGGTAGAAATCCCGCACGACCTCATCATCTGCCGTGCCACCCTCTACTGCCGCTCTGATTTCTGACAGCTTTGCCTCTGTGTCTTTTCTCTGTTTATACCTGCAAATGCAGAGAACAATAAAGCAATAACGCTGTGTGGGCTGATTTAGCTGATCCCTTAACGCTTAAACATTTCAATAAATCCAACAACTATACAGATACAACTACAAACCTTTCGATTTTAGCCTGTCTTTGTGTTGCCATCGAGATGAGGTCCGCTTGTCGGAGGGGGGCTGGAGGCTGACTTCCGTCCTCCTCCGCTGTGTCATCTGAGGCCTCGCTGGCTTTAGGCAACTCAAACTTGCCAACGTTATATTCCTTGCATCTCTTTAGGAAATCCAGAAAATAGACGCGGGCCATCTGAACTTGCTCCAGACGCTTGGACAGATTCACCTGTTTCATCGTCAAAGCGCCAAGTAGAGCAGGAAGCATCAGATACTTCAAGTCAGTCGTGGCTATCTCCTCCAATTCTTCATTCCGACTGGAAGGCAAACATGTTTTCATTAGTGCCTTACGATTCTTATATTGGTGATATCAGCTATGTGGTGTCAGCTTGAAGAAGCAGTGGCAAATGACAGAAAGATGGACATGATACAGCAATTAACTGCAAGTCTAGAGTTTGTTTTACTAAGACAGCTTTCTACCCACCCACTGTTTTCGAATGACAGTCTTATGATATAATACCACCAAGAAAAATATTTAATTTCCATGCATTACCGGTCAGCAGCTGGCTGACTAATATTGATTGATTCACTCTAGCAACTATGGTCCCTAGCTGCTGAGCTAGGTTAGCTATTACCTTACCCACGATTTAGTTAATAGTAAACTATTTACATTGTGAAGTCTGGGGTTAAGGGGGAAAGCATGTTTTATGGTACTGTCTCAACTTCATTATTAAACAATAGCCAAACGATTTCGTACGCCGTACTGAATTGGTGAGCGAACGTCAACATTGGCTAGTTGGAGTTAGCTGTACTGGCTCACTTACCTGAATAAAGCGAGCTGAGCTACCATCCGCGATGCCTCTTCCAGTTGCATAATGCCTCGCTTAACTTTCACTTGAATTGGATTAGATCCTGTGGGTTCGTTTGTGGTATCTACTTCTTCATACAATTTCCATCCACGATCTAATAAATCGGCAAGTTTAGGAGTCTCTGACTCTGAGTTTTGTGTGTGGTTGACATCTTCTGCTGACGCCATTTTCTCGAAATTGAAAAACAACGAAAAGGCGTACTATTCGGCTTCCGTACTTTCCAGTATTAACAATTGAACTCACCGTCCTGTAGGTGTCAGTGTTACACAAAAAAGGTCATGTTTGGTCCACCCAATCACCTTGTTTTCAAGACTGGGTTTGCAGAAATGGTAACGTAAACATCTCACATGAGTGAAAGCAAAGCTCATTTCATCCTCTTGTTATTGTTGTCAAGGCTCTTCCCTCACCATCTTTCCTATATCCATAAAATTGCACTTCTTGCAACTCTTGCTAAATTAAACAATCAACCTGTTTTCATTTAAAAATTAAAACACTGAGCCTTCATTGCATGACCTAAAGAAATGATCTGCATACAGTAAAATTACTATAGTGAAGTTAAAAAACATAGTAGCCTATCCTGTAGAGTAATCCTGTATTATTATAACTATAGTTTACTGTAGTATAGTAAAATTACTATGGTTAAAACCCCTAGTATCCTGTAGTAATCCTGTAGTATTACAACTATAGTTTACTGTATAGTATACTAGTAGTATATAGTATAGTATTATTGTAGTATACTGTAGTAGTGCTTTTGAACCTTATTATAATAATTTTTTACACCAAGAAGGCCCAGCAGCATTTGCAAGGGTCCTCAGGAGAAACAACCTTGACACTATGCTACTGGAAACCTTCTACAGAACCTGCATCTAGAGCTTGCTGATGTATAACATCACATTGTGGTTTGCCCCACTGAACCTTCACTAGTTATGTATGAGCAGCCATGTTCATAGGTTATGGTTACATTTTCAGTTTGATGAGAGTGTTTTGGATTTTCAAGGGTTTTTTGTAATGTGCATCTGTTAGAAATCATCATGTTGAAAATATAATGTCATTCACTTCGCACTCTTGTAATGCATCTTAAAAAGATGCTTCCATTATTATAACCGTCATTATGAGGCCCTGAACAGTACAAACAATGGTTCATTTCTTTTTTTCTATTTGCAAACAAGGTGTGTGGCTTTTTAAAGCTATACACATGACAGAAAAGCAAATCCTCTGTCAGCCAAGCAACATGGCACAAGGCTTTGTCAGATTCTTCGGATGCCTGAGGGAGAGGGGAACATTACCTTTTTCAGGCCTTTAAGACAGATGGCTGAAGCTAAAAGAGTGACCTTGGGGAA
The DNA here is from genome assembly GCA_030347295.1 of Setipinna tenuifilis. Lineage (NCBI taxonomy): Eukaryota > Metazoa > Chordata > Actinopteri > Clupeiformes > Engraulidae > Setipinna > Setipinna tenuifilis. Next base: position 23,919,657 of record CM059272.1, read on the forward strand.
AATCTTGTTGTGTTGTGTTCTCAGATGATGATTTTACGTGTATTGTTCCGACAATGAAAGCACTCCTGCTTGAACGCCTGGAAGTACCTGATAACACTCCCCGTGGTCTCTCACTGTCATCCAGTACCGATTGCTAGAGATTGTTGTGTTTACTACAGCTTGAAATGTGCGCTAAAGGAATTTATAAACTGTATCTAAGAATTTCTCCACCTGTCTTTTCGGTAGTTTACCCCCCAGGTTGTAATGACCCCAGGAATGTGAGAGGGACTAAGTCCTTGCTGTAAGTGTCTATCTCCGCATCTGAATTTAAGTGCAACACTGCCCTTTCTGCCATAAATCACTCTCCACGCCCACAATGCCTGTCTGCTCTTTAGCAGTCACAACCTTTTTCTGTGACATGTGTAGCGCTCGATTTCCCTCTGTAGTACTTATGTTACATATTCTAATTCTGAGGCACTTATCTAGTCTTAACAACAGTTAACTGTTTTTTTTTCTTTACATGAGGTCAACTTTGGCCGCTTTGCCTGTTTAATAGATGTGTGTATGAAAAGCAGGTCCATTCTGTTTGTTTAAAAACAGAAGCCCTGTAAACACAAGCCTGGCCTGGGATGTGAGGGCACGGCATTCCTGACATATTGGCGTCAGCTGTAGAGTCAACAGGGCAGATCGTTACAGTGTGGTGGCACCTCTTTATCAGTCTCAGTCCCAGAGTTCAGCACAAAGCCACCAGGCCCAGCCACACTCTCAGCATGGGGCTCCGGTCAGCCTTCTGACTTTGTGCCTTTATACAGCTCAAACCTGTGCCCTCTCAGCTAGCTACCTCACACAAATAGCATGCAGTGCAAAGCAGCAAATACTACAAACTCAATATAACATATCCGTTCAGAATCTTTACCTACATTTCCATAAATGTGAACACAGATGAAATCATTACATGTCACAAGTAATAGATATTACTATTGATATTACTATGTTACACTGTGTTTGACCTACTGGAGTTGAACACTGGCACAGACACCCTGGGAGTATCATCTTTACTTTTACATTTAACATGAACTGACCTCATAGAGCAAATCAAATGCAGCCTTATGGAAACAATGCATGTACTGCCGTGGTTATGTTTCAGTACAATGAAAGCCTAGCTTTAACACACCAAAGGGGTTTTAGGAAAACATCAAGGCTGACCATAAATGTTTGGACTCATAGTTATGGTCCCATTTTGTGCGAGATATCTCTATAATCTCACCCAAAGGCTATGTGTGTTAATGTAAAATCTATAACAATGTTACAATGTGTTGTGTCTTTAACAGTCTACCCCCTATCCTGTTCGAGGTGATGAACTAACTGCTTAAAGTAAATCACAGCACTTCTTTTCAGGACGGGTTTTATTTAAAAATAACAAGTATTTGTTTTTCTATGTTTTGTACATTTCACAGATAAAAGTTGTAGATTTTGGTGTTGTCAACAGAAGTGTACATTTTTCTTGAACATCACACAAACTTTAAATCATAAATCACTTTAAATCATCATTTGCATCCTAAAGCCTTGAAGACATTAATCTAGCCGATTCAGGCTGCTTTAATTTGTGGTCTACATTGCATAATTGCACATTTCACCTTAAATAACTTCTATTTTTGTAAGTGCATTCAATTTTTACTCATACAGTGTGCCAGAGACATCATACTCTCTGAAGAAACTCAGAGATCCACATTGGTGTCTTAGTTTTTCGATAACTTAATGGGTATAAAAAACATTCAGTCTGGAGAGCATATTGGCTTAAGAACCATGAATCATTTTGCTCTGTGCAGTATTGCACTCATAAGCACAAATTCTCTGTGAAAAGGCTTCTGGCATGCCTTGCCTCAGCTCAGCTGAAAAGTTAATTTGTGAGGGTCTGTCTGTTTAGAGCTGTTAGCGTAATTTCTCGAAAGTCTTTTATTTATTATTCACCCCCACTGTCTTTTTCTTTGGCTCCACAAAGCTCCATGTCCATTCACAGGGGGGACTGGACCCTTCATCCATCACTGACATGTAAACAGAACTTGGCTTGTCTCTGTGTGTTGTCTGTAAACCATCACTATGGTTTCTCTGTTAGGTGTCCCTATGGCCGCAAGCCTCGACAAAAGCAGGCCTCTCCCTTATAGAAACAAGCCCAATGTGGGAAAGAGTTGGGGGGCCACGATGATTTGTTGTCCATGTGGTCCAGTTGGTAACCTCTTCCTTTTGTCCATCTGGCGCTCCTTGTTCTTATTTCTTCTGACCCTGTTCCCAAAGGTCACTTGCAGACGTACCTTTCCACTGTACGCTCGCAGTGTTTGCAGGTGACGTAACAGCACCAGTGGTACTTGCAGTGACAGCGCTCCACCACACGCTCCGTGTACGCATTGTAGCCTCTACCACAGCACATTAGGCCACAGCCATCGCTGCCACTGGATGTCTTATTACACTCCCTGAAAAGAAACAAAACACAATGCAGCAATATAAATTAGTGTGTGTGTGTGTTTTGGGGGGCTCCATGAAAGATAAAGTATTATTGTCTGTAATTGTTTTTAAATTAGTAAAAAATATTTTTCTAAAAAAGAGTTTGAGTGCATTTATTCAGAATTTGAATCGATCATTCTTTTTAGGCACTCAAAAACTTGTAAGTAAGGAGTTGAGCGCATCCACCTCTCTGGCCTTGATCCATTAAACACACCATTTGGTTGCCATAGTAGACAGTAGGTTTGGATTGGTTGATTTTGTCACAGGGCATGCGGATTAAGTTTGAAATAAAGATACTGGAGGGTTTCCTTACCTGTCCTGTGTGCCATAAGAGCCAAGATTTGAGTTGGTGCTACAGTAGTCAGGTGAGCTGACCAGGTAAACAAGCTCAGCCTCTCGGACAGGTCGCACATCCATCTCTTTGGGAACAAGCTGCCTACGTGTGCCGACAAGGCGGTGGATGACCTTTGTGGCCGAGAGGTACTTGGCCTTTAGATCCTCTGCAATATGTCCAATGTCATGCAGGCCCTTCCAGCAGGTTTTAACAGAGCATGACCCAGACACGCCGTGACACTTACATTTTGTTTCCACTGCATCTGCCAGGACCTGCAAACAAGGGATTTCTTTTATCAAAAACATACTCGCATCATCCCTGTGAGATATCACGCCATTTAGTACAGAAACTATGAGAGTTATCCGTAACCTACCTGTCTTCCCACCGCATTGTTGTGCAGATGCATCAGTCTGAATGCATGGGGGCCAGACCTACGATTTTTCATAGGCGCGTCAGAGAACGCGGATCCCATCTGCAGCCCGTAGCCAATATTGTCTCCGCAGCCTCCCCATCGGAAGTCCGGAGCGGCTTGCTCCGCTGGGGCAGGAGCGCACGTGCAACTCGGGAGCTCTCCTGAAGCGCAAGCCCTTGCAATTGAGTGACTTACCACAGCGGCGGCAAACGCGAACACAAACGCCGATTCTCTGGTACCTGTAAAAATCCATTCTGAGTGTAAGTGCACGTACGCCTTCTGGGGGGAACGCATGTATAATTCCTGCCACGGATAAATTGTTAAATGAACTGCACAGGAGGTGTTTTCAACATAAAACATTCCTACCCTTTGCCAAGTCTGGTGTGAAACGAGGTGCGCTCTCTATTGACGAGCAATTCCATCGCATGTCTTTGAAAGTTGTCTGGCAGGCACTCTTAGTAATTTTGGCAGCATGCACGATGCTGTGCATCAGCTCCAAGTTCCGTCGACAGACCTGGAGCTGGTCCGGGGCCAATCCGTCAAGGAGCTTACAGTGGTGCGTCTGATTCCATCCCACTGAACTTCCATTCGCAGTGAGACCTCTGAAACCACCACAAAACTACAAGTTAATACTCTTTCTGTTTTTTGTACACAACAGACTGATGAAGTTTAACTGTTCCAGGATTAATAGAAAGCAGGTATCAAAATATGACACTTACAGCCAGTAGATACCCGCAATACCACGAACCTCCAGAATCACCACCAGCAAGAGCAAAACAAAGTTCTTGATACTCTTCATCTTGTCCACACACAGGCAAACAGTGGTCGTACTCAAATATCTGCCAGTTTCACAATGTTGACCACGGTAATTGTTCTCACAGACAGTCCTCTAATGGATGATACGGTCCCAAAACAGACAATGTTTTACAGCGTGTCTTTTTTTATCTGCCCTGCCTCCATGAAACCACGCCCAGCTAATTCGGCGAATAAACTTCAGGTAGGCCTACACTTACTCTGACCTGTATAAACTCGTGTCCAGCCATACAATTATGTATATAATTTTTTTCTAGAACATAATCTTGTATAGGCTATAAATGTAACATATTTTCCTCCATGTTAGGCTACCAGCTAAAACCTCCATTAAAATATGCTTAGTGTTTACAAACCATGGGGACCAACTCTGCAGCCTAAACATTGTCTTAGTAAATGATTTTGAACGAGGAATCAATCTCTTTTGTCAGCTTTAAAATCAAACTGTAGCCTTCTGCTTCTGTAGGCTTCTGTATCTCGACAAATCAATAATATAGGAGCAGTAGGCAATTTGGTAGGTTAGATTTGGTAGGTTACAGGCCGAGGCAACATTTTGCATTCACACAAATCTATGTCTACCTTTTAGTAATAATGGATAACACTTGGAAGTGCTTTGTTAATCTTGTTCCATATTTCGTTATTGAGAATGTGTTTAATAATTTCATGTAATCGCCGACCCATTCTGTGTTCGACTGAGCGGTCGGTAGGTTGCCCTATGTGTGAAGCAATTAGCAGGCCTTAGGCCTAAGTCTTTTGAAGGTTTCTTTTGAGACGGGATCTACAACACGGAAATTTACATCACAACGGATTTAGTTAGTTCTCTAGTTATAGCCTAATCCTGGCATCGACATTCTATTCATATGCACATAGAGGATCTCCAAGTGACGAATCTTCACAGGCAAGCAGCCGCATAGGATAGAAGGCTACGCTCTCCACTCCACCACTGATAACAATAAGACCATGCAGTCTTCAAAAACATTCGTCATAGCATTCCAGTAAGATAAGTGTATTTATACTGCCTTAGCATTAAGGCGCAGGCATTGACAGCTAACTTGTTAAAGTTACAAGATTAGGCCACCTTTTGTTTAAATTGGAGTTTAGGTATTCGAATACGCCTACAGCCAGTAGCAAATTTTCAGCATAACGCCAAATATTGTGTAGGCTAGTCATATATCTAAAAAGCCGGCTTAGTCTCCGTGGGAGCAAAAAGATAGTTTTGCCGTTTGCTTGAACTGTAAAGCTTAAAGCGCATGGGCTTCTCTGATATAGCTTAAGCTATGTCGACGCAGAAATCTGATTCGTTATAATAATAATAAAATAATAATAATAATAAAAACAAGCACCATACTTGCCCCTCAATCTTACGTTCGTGCGATATTTTGCAAGATACAATTTGTTTTTCGGCAAAAGGAAAGGACCAGGCATTACATTTCAACACTGATTTGCTAGCCGAAATACACTGGAGGCTGCTGTATTTACAGTTAAGTTTTCATGCTTGCACGCGGCTCGTTGGTCTAGGGGTATGATTCTCGCTTAGGGTGCGAGAGGTCCCGGGTTCAAATCCCGGACGAGCCCTTCCTTTTGAGACGATTGTGTTCAAATTACAGTCCAGCCTACGGAAATCGCGAAGTTTTTTTCTGTTAGAGTGTGTGGATGTGCTTTTCTATTGAAGAGAAATATATGAACTTGCCTAGTTTCTCTGCACTCAAGTCTTGCGTGTGAATATCACCGCGGCGTAACCAAAAGCCTAAAGCAAAACAACTGGGTGGGGAGGCCAATGATTGATGTGCACATCGCTTCCCTATGGCCACAAAACAAACCCTCTCACAATTTGTTTTACCAATACAAACTAATTAACTTTTTAAGTCCTTTCATCACCTATCAGTCCTTCAGTTTCGAAACACAATCATAGTGCTCTGCGTGGATTCAGATTGCCTGTGAGTTTTGAAAGTTGGGCAGTTAAGTAGGCTATCATTGTTTTTCTCACAGTTTTGCACTGTTTTTACAACATGATTAAATATAAAATCTTCATGCGTGAATGAAAGACAGAGGGAACAGGGAAGGGCTAGGCTAGTTAGAGGATCTTGAATTCATTATCTGTATGTGGTCTAAGAGTAGGATTAGCTGTTGAAAGGTTTCCAGGGGATGTATCATAGAGAGGGGATTACCACACTTAATCACACTCATTCACACATATAAGAGATAGAGAGAATGCATGTTTACTTAACTTCTGCTACTCCCCTTTTAAGTTATGTGAATACTCCGCTCAAGAAGAGTGGGGTTATCTGTGGAGATTCCTCTCTTTTACTCTCAATGGTAGCTTTCCAGGTGGCACAGAACCCCCCGAATGGTGAAGGGCTTTAAGATTGTATATCTGCTATTTGTTCATTCTGGATAATTTTGGTGTGTAAATACACAAAATATAACAACCAATAGTTTTGGATGATGCAATTTTAAATAAAGTTGAGCTAACATTTTCCCTCGTGGGTTTTCTTTCGGAATTTTATGTATTAAATGGTGAAAACCATTGGATAAGTGTGTGTGTGTGCGTGTGTGTGTGTGTGTGTGTGTGTGTGTGCAAGACTCAAGGTTAGTTTTGTTGTCCCTCATGGGTACTGTTATTAAATTAATTTGAATTAATTGAAATGCATAGTTAATTCTCTCGAGTTTTCTAAATAGAAAAGTGAGGCATTTGTGAAATACTGAGGCATTTTTATAAAGAGCACAACAGCTGGTGACGGTTTCTTCATGTAAATTAGATTTGTCTGTTACACAGAATTCCTCTGTTGCTTTTACCATCAGTTTACAAGCGGCAGAAACTGATTTCAAAGGAAGTAAATTCAACACCCTCCCATCATTTGTGTATTTAACTTTTTTGTCTTCCTTTTTTATTGGGAAACCTTATGCGGGCCAAGGAAACTTCTGGGCCTCATTGTTCTGCTGGGTCACATGAAATGCGTGTTGCAGGAAAAGGTGAGGTGGGATTCATGTTTATGAAAGCCTGGCAGTTGTGGAGTCAAAGAAGGCAGAGGCCTGTTCTTCCTGTAGGCCCCAGTCAGTCTCAACACCCAACACCCCTACCCTACCCCCCCCAATCCCCCAAGTTCACTCTCTCTTTCTCTCTCTCTCTCTCTCTCTCTCTCTCTCTCTCTCTCTCTCTCTTTCACACACACACACACACACACACACACACACACACACACACACACACACACACACATACACACACACACACACACACACACACACACAGACATGCAGTCACACTCACACGCAATCATAAAATCTCTGAAAATTCAGAAAGTGCATGACAAATAAAGTTACTCTGGTAAACCCGGAAAAACTAAACTGTAAAAATAGACAACCTGTTCAGCACTCAAGGACCTATTTGTCTGTTTGAATAAGCAACCCAATCCCCTTCCCCCTCCCCCACCAACAGCAGTCAATATACATACAGAGCACTGTGTATTGGATGTTTGGAAGCCAAGAAGCCAGACATGTCATCAAAGCTCTGGGCTTTGAGATGCGTAATCCTTGTACTGTCAGAGGTGATACTGAATTCAATGGCCCTTCCGACTGATCCTACATTATCAAACAGGTTACACCGCTGATCACACACCTTTCAATGTTGGGAACATTAAAGAAACACTAAGGATGACCTGTATTGTTGTAGACAGTGTATTTTTTTTAAACAGCACGGCTTCTTCTACAAATTAGTGCAAAGAAAAAAATATATTTTCTTTCTGAAAACTTCAGTGTTAGGAAACAGGTCATCTCATGCTAGCCTAAAATATCTTTCAGTTAAATCTAAAATCATGGTGTACAGCATTAAGCAAATGTGGCCTGGCTGGTAGAGATTTTTCCCTGCTGTTTGATACAGGCTGAAGACTGGTATCATTACATTGTTGCTGTTGATAGTGTCAGCCTAAGTTAATGGTTGAATAGGCTTATCTTGTCAACACAGTGACTTTACAGTTTTTCTCAATGGCCAAGACACGCTTATGTAAGGGAGGTCTACTTGATCTTTGTCATGACCTTTTAGACACAACAGAAGGCTTCTCCTGCAAATGTGTCAACACTTCTGTGTTGGTTTCAGTCATTTTTTACACCTTTTTTTTTCAAAGAAGCTAACTGATAACCTGTATGGATCAATAACCCCGATGGATTAACTTTGTTAACAAGGCAAAATTGCCCTTTCACGGCTGATGGCTCCAGTGAAACTCAGCAAAACTCTTTAATTGGCCATCAGTCCATGTCCATCTTTGTAAAACATGCATACCCTGTGTTGCTATTTGCAAACATGGATAAAAAAAAGGCCAATGTCACACAATAAGAGTAAAAAGTAGAGCTATGTTTTCTGTGGTTTTGGTTAAGTTTCTTAATTTCTTCATTGCTGAAGAAAGAATGCCGCCCAAAAGCTGTATCCTATGATCTATGTTGGTGCTTACTACAGGCCTTAAGGGTTAGCCATTGTGCATGGAAAGATCTACACACAAGAACAGAGTGTCTCCTTATTACAGTTTTTTTTAGGAAAGCAGCTCAAATATAAAAAGCACAGATGCAGCATGGTTTGGTATCTAATATAGTCACCTTAGCAGAAAGTGTAGCCCATGCTGTGAGGATTGCTTGCTTTGATTTAGCACATGCTTCACCCATTTAATATCAAGGTGTCAACCAATACAACTGAATGTCAGGGTTAAATCAGACCATATTGTGACTGCAGGATTTTTGTGTCGATTGCATAATGATTGGAAGTAATACATTGATTTGATCACAAGTTCTGTTGTTTGAGGGATATATTTGCTTCTGATGTAGGTTTGTAATACTGTGTGAGTGTCAGAAGGTGACTGGCTAAAATTATTAATTTTGAAAAAAAAGAAAGCTCCTTTTCAGCGCTTTGTGTCATAGGAAGTTCAAACATGTCTGAACAAACAAAAGAACACTGCAGAAGGCTACAAAGGCGTATTTCTGAAGTTGTCCACTAAGAGGCGCTGTTCACTTATTAAGCAGCAGTTTGACACTGAGGGAAGGCCAAGCACCCTCATTGATGAATGGAGATGTCATATAAGCATTACACCCTACACATACCACTATGGTAAATGAGAACTGAAGAAGAGAACATTCCACAGTTATGGAGACAAGCCTATATCAGTGTATGTAAGTTTTGATTATACTTCCTTATGTACCGGTAATATCATATAATGTTTTTGTTATTTGTTTTTGTATGTCGCTTTGGAGAAAAGTATCTACTAAACTGTAGGTCTAGATGTAAACAGGCCATGTTACAGGACATTTAAGAGTGAGGAAGAAACAATTTAATAGTATAAAAAATCAGATCCATTTACAAAACCAACCAAAGAGAATTCTATTTATGTACATATTTACACCCACAATACAGTATACAAATGTACATTATTTTCAGCAAAACGGGATAACAAATATACCATATTTACCTACAATATCACAGACACATAAAAATATAACTATGTAAAAGATTCAACAGAAAACTAGTAGAGAGGAAACGTCCACAGGGGAGTAGACATTGACTGACGGCATATTGAAACAAATGTTCATCGTGTTCACATTCAAAGCTCCCGTACAATGCTTTCAATGAAATGTCCTGACCGTCCCTTAACTGAGGCCAAGGTTAATACAGTTTCAGGCAAATACACTTCTTCTTACAATGATTCCTGATAGATTCTTCTTTGGCCAGCATTGTCTGGGAGGCCTCTATCTTATCACCTGCTGCTCACACAAAAAAAAAATTCCATTTGATACCTTGAATAGGGCTAAAAGAGGGCCACAGATCCAATATGTTCACCGGTTTGCCATTTGAACACTCTTTAATCGCACACCTCAAATCACCCTGTCACACCACCTAGTGTGAAAGCATGCCTTGTGCGGTTTCGCATCCAGCTGTAGGCTGGCATAATCCGCATACACAACGAGAGCCAGGGTGCCTATTAGAGGTCTGCTAACCTCTGTGTGGTATATATGATATGAATGTTAGTGTAGGGAAGAGCTTCATTCTGACTAGTAGTTCAGTATCTAATTGACTTGGGACTTTTCTGCATATTCATAGGTTTAGTTACAATATATAACTGTGTTGAGTTACAGTACCACTTCTGATTATACAGCTCTGTGTTTAGCTACATGGGGTACTGCTTGGTTATAGAGTATGTATGTGGCTATATGGGTGTGATTTGAGTTCAAACTGTGGTAATATGAACTGCACGACCATGGGGATGGTCACATGCTAACTTCACTGGGGATTTGTTGGTGTTGGTGTTAAATAATTATGCTCCCTAGAGAGCTTGTTAGCCAACCTGACTTGTATTTGCTAGTCTGAAGGCTATCTGTAGACTTGTAGAGTCGTGCATGTGTGTGTCTCAATTTACACAATTCCTGTTCTCATCTTGTGGTTACTTGCATGTCGCTGTGGGATGACATGCATTTGCCTAGCTGGCATGCTATTGCGTGCGTCTCGATTACGTCAGTTGGCATCGCTACTTTATGATTACTGTCAAGGATTCCCAAAGAGTTCGTCATGGGGCCCCGAAGAGTATGGAATCCCTTTGCACTCCCAAGGCAGAGGTGGGCCAGGTGAGCTGTGGGGACGAGGAGTGGGGAGGAAAGGAAAGGAGGAGAGGAGTTGGCCCAGAGCCGGGGGGTGGAGGGGAAAAAGGGGTTAAATAGCACGAGAAAAGGGGAGGGGAGGTAGGGGTGGGGGGTAAGGGGTAAGGGAAAGTGAGTTGCTTTTTCCCACTTCTCGGTTTCCTGCACTCACCCCTCTGCAGACAGTGACGAGGGTGAGCCTGGGGTAAAAGGGGCGTGGCTGTGGTGGGAGAGGTATGTGGGGTTATGGGAGGTGTGTGTGTGTGGGAACGGATGGACACCCAGCGAACATCTGTCCCAGCAGCTATCTGCCTCGCCCAGGCAGATGCTGCCCTGAAAGGTGGTGTGGTTGGCAGTGGGGGATTATCAGGAAGGGGGTGGATGCCCCGTATGCATGCCCACATGACGATGCCTTACCCAAGAAGGAGCATGGTTGGTCATGTGCTTGGGGGGTGCAGGGAATGGGGCCAAGGAGTAAAGGAGGGGGTGGGCACCTTGTGACTGTAGGCGTGCCCACCTGACAGTGCCTCAAGGGAGCCAGGAGGAGGCTTCCCAGGAAGGTGGTGTGGTGAGGAGTAGGGCATGGGGTGGGGGTGTGAGGATGGGGCCGGCGGCTAGTGATCTTAGGCGTGCCCCCCTGATGGCGCCTCGCCCAGCCGGATGCTTCCCAGGAAGGTGGTGTGGTTGGTCATGCTGATGGACGTGTCCTCGTACACCATGCGTATGGAGATCTTCTGACGGGCGCGGAGGAGGCACACTCCTGCCGTGTAGCACGTGTTGAACTTGCGCTGGCCTGTTTCGATACTGCGCGTGCAACGCAGGAACGGCGTCTTGTCCACCATCACCTCGTAGCTCGCAATGTCCGTGAAGTTCAGGTAATATACCTAGCACGCACACGTACACACATGCCCACCCACACCAGCACACACACGCACACGCACGCAAGCATACCACAAAGACAATAAAGAATCTTTGAAGAAAGAGCTCTGAAAAGCTTTGATAACAATGATGCATAGTCATTATTATTATTATTATTTTTTATTATTATTATTATTATTATTATTATTATAACTGCTACTGCTGCTATTATGTGTAGTTTAAAATTCAAAATTACTGTATGCTTTTTAAATTCCAACTTTGGCAGAATATAATATTTTGGGCTCCTCCTGAGTTAAAACTGTAACATCAAGGCTGATATCAACTGGCCATGTGCTAAAACCTGAAAGCTCCAAATCCAACGCCACACACAGGAACCCAACTGAGGCAGTCCTAGACTGTAGCCCGCAGCTGTGAAACCCCTCACCTCAGTCTATCACATAGCCCCAGACCCTCTTCCAAATATAGGGGGAGAGACGACATGCGTTTGTGGCTTTGAGACACAGATGTGGCCAGATTTTATTTATGGAGGATATGTGGGGTGGGGGGCTGTTGGTGGGAAGGCGGAGTGGTGGTATAGATCAAAACCATGTACATATAGTCTGTCAAAATACTATGGCTGTTGAAGGGACTTGTTTGGTTTCCTTAAGGTCAAAACTTGTCAATGACTGCAATATAAGACTCTGAATCGAATGCATCAAACAGCTCAGATGCCGCTGTGACTGAAGCCAAATGTTTTGCAGTCTGCTGAGGTTGGAGAGGAATGCTACACTTACGTCCCTTCAAGAGCAGAAGGTGCATAATTCCTCTGTACAGCTGAGGATGTCTGTGCTACAAGTTATAGCCCCCATAAACCATTGCAAAACTCGGCTGGATTCATTTGAGCAAATACGAAAAAATACAACCCAATTCCTTTATTTTATAATGAAAGTAAAATGTTTGCTTACTGACAAAGTGTACAACCACTGTCTCTGGCACAGAAATTGAAATAGCTTAATTTATTCCTAGGGTGGAAAAAAGAAAAGTTTCATTTGTGTTGCGTGCTGGTTGGAGGGCTGAGCCATGCTATCAAATCATCAGTGAATAGTTTTTCAGTGACTTGTCTCGCTTCGGCTTCCAGCTCTGCTCATTTGATTTCAGGCCTGTCGAACCAGTCTAATCCCTGGAGGAGTCCAGTGTGTGTTTGTGTGTGTGTGTGTGTGTGTGTGTGTGTGCGTGTGTGTGTGTGTGTGTGTGCGTGTGTGCGTGTGTGTGTGTTGGGGGGAGGGGGGTGTCTGTGTATAGCAATGGTAGCATGCAAGCAAGCAAGCGGGAGCAAGAGCTAGGTCAAGGACCGTACTCACTTCTACCTGACTATAGATGAAGTAGGTGCCATCCACCAGCACCTCCAGCTCGCCCGAGTGAGAGTGCATCTTAAACACCTTGTGGTGGATGGAGATCATTTTCCAGTTTCTGAGTACGCCTTCTGAAAGATCTCAGTGTGAGAGAAGGGCAGTCACTCAACATCCGCAATAAGGAGTAGACGCAAGCACACACGCACAGGAACAAAAAACACAGGCGCTCACACAGGCACACACACCACACTCACAAACACACACAAACAGAGACACAACCCAAATACACACAGATAGGGAAAGAGAGGCTCACAGCAACACACACAAAAACAAAGATGAACACACAAACACACGTGCACAGACACACACACACACGCACACACACACACACATACACACACACACACACACACACACACACACACACACAAGGAAACCAACAGCAACACATCACACAAAAAACCCACACACCCGGCCTCACTCCTGATTAAAACCACTAGCTGTCACGACTACAAATAACATGAAAGTTTCCTCTGATGAAATACACAATAACACACAATAACTTTGGCAAAGTGAGAAACGTTTTGAGTAACGCTGTTGGGCAGCACTGTCAACAGAAAACAGAAGGGTGGAGGAGACACAAAGCAGAGAAGGGCCTCCTCACTTATTGCAGAACATCAAACAGTCACTTATGCTGTAAGAGGCTCAGACAAACACTCTGACAAGGTTCTTCCTCCATGTTGCCCACCAATGTCACCCAATGTGTTTGTGTGTGTGTGTGTGTGTGTGTGTGTGTGTGTGTGTGTGTGTGTGTGTGTGTTATGGGAAAAGACTAAACAGTCGCTGGTGAAAGTTAAAGAAGTTTCTAAAAGTTAACTCTTACCTTCCTTCACCTGTATCGTGGTCTCCTGCCCCTGAAGATGGACCACAGCTGGCTGAGGAACACAAGGCAAAGACCATCATTAATGTAAGAAAGAACCACTTAGTGTCTACCCTTGTAAATTAGATCCAATAAAGGCAATAAATGCACATAAAGGCAACATAGCATGCAGGAGGATGTAACCAAATGTCACACTGATGTTTACTCAAGGCTTATAAAAAGTTGTGGAACGTTTCTGCAGGTTACCACGTGTGTTATACCTGAAAGTCTCTCAGCCGAACCCTCTCACCTCCTCCTGCAGACAAAACAGACCAAACACAACAAAGTTAAACAAATGCAAATGCTGTCAGTCACAGATGTATGACTCACCATATTTGGCTTACATTGAAGAGGTCATGCGGGGATATTGTGTTTGTGTAGGGCGTGGATGGGAAGTGAGCGAGTGAGTGAGGGTGGCCCTTGAGGTGGCTTGAGGTTCCTTTCATTACCTGACGGACCTTGAGGCCCAGGTGGGCCCTGGGGCCCGGGGGGCCCTGCTGGGCCTGGAGGGCGGGGGGGCCAGGGCATTGGTGCCTGGGATCCCTGGTATGCCAGGTATGCCTGCTGGCCCTGGGGGACCTGGAGGGCCAGGAGCCCCTGGAGGCCCCTTCTTGCATGCTAAACACAAATAGCTACAGTAATGAACTAATAATACCCATGACATTTAAGCGGAAAAAAACACAAAAAGCAAAGGAATTGTGCTGAACAACTGCAAAACAATTCCAGTTGACCTTAAATCAAACAAACTGACAATGCTGAACAAAGCTGGATTACATGTACTATGTAAATGCCCTCTGCCAAAACAAAATGTCTGCACAAATGTGAAACGTTTTTTTTTGTTGACTTAAAAAAGGTGTCTTTTGTGGCCTGTGGTGGTGCTAGTACCTTTTTTCCTTTTTTCCTTTCCTTTTTTTCCATTGCCACCATTCCGATCTAAAGGGAAATAGAAAGACAATAGCATCATGAATTCACTGTAATTTTATGACATATGAAAACACTCCATTGTTACACACTTAGAACAGTGTTACTGAAAGTAGTCTTAAAACCTATACATGTGCACATACACACACCCACATGCACTTGGAAATAAATTTCGATAGGCAGAAATTTTTGATGGCCCCCCTCCAGTGCTCCAGGATGATTAACGATAACATCTTACCATACACGGCTAGCATGTTGTTTTTTTATGCCTCGGAGATAAACAAACAGATTTTCATCAGTGGGTCTGTTTAACGAGGAAAGCTTGGTTGAAATCTGGTCCACGTTAGATGAGGAACGACAGATACCCCCCACCCCCCCTCCCCCACCACCACCACCACCCCACCCTCCTCTGAAGAGAAAAGAGAGGTGGTGCTGGTGGTGG
Organism: Setipinna tenuifilis; assembly: GCA_030347295.1. NCBI lineage: Eukaryota > Metazoa > Chordata > Actinopteri > Clupeiformes > Engraulidae > Setipinna > Setipinna tenuifilis. The sequence goes on from CM059272.1 coordinate 23,934,801, forward strand.
TGGTGGTGGTGGACAAGCTCTAGTCTGTTAGTAATTAGCATTTAGAGACTGTGGAATTTTACTGAATTAAAATGAAAATGGCCTCACAAGGTAGGTCTCACTGGTGCACAAGCACACAGGAACTGGAGGGGGATGGGGGGCAGAGCATCTGTGGCAGGAGGGAGGAGAGAGAAAGGCAAAAGTGCGGGAGAAGCCTGGAAAGATTTCACTGATAATCATTTGCCAGGTATTTTAATATTCTGTGCCAAGCACATGTTGAGCTCTTAAAAAAGGGGGGGGGGGGGGGGGGAAGGAAAAGAAGGAAAAAAAACTCTCAAATGAAACATTTCCCAGAGCAATCTAGGACTTTTCCCTCAGATTAGTATCCAGAAAATGTGGATTTTAGTACAAGGAGCATTGCCTGGGATCCCTGGTGGTTTTGTAGTTCAGTTATAAAGCATTTTGGCCAGGAAAGAAGAATAAAGACAGAAAGGAAGAAAGACAAGAAGAAAGACAGAATGACTATTGGAATGAAAGAAAGAAAGAAAGAAAGAAAGAAAGAAAGAAAGAAAGAAAGAAAGACAGAAGTTTGACCACTGTGACGCCACTGAGCATCTTCCAGACGCATATCCACTCTCACAATTCAATAAAGAAAATCCCACAAAAAAGCCACAAGTTACCCAACAACATGCTTGCCTACTTCAGTTCAACACCTCATCAACTGCACCACGAATTGGTGTTGGTGGGATGTTAGTGGGATGACTTTGTTCAACAACACTAATGTATAGCGTGGAGTGGCATATAAGCAGAAGCGTCCCATGGGGATAAAAGGTAAACGACTTTCAAAGAATCTCTAAACACTGCTGCTCACCCAAAGCTGGCAGTTGGGGGGAAAGGCTCACCACAGAGCCACAGTACAAGTGAGAGAGACACAGACCAACCTTCCCCCTCGCTGCTTGCCCCATGTGCTTGTTTGAACTGGCTGCCGACTTGTTTTCGCCTCCATGAGACATCTTCATTTCTGCCCAGTCTTAA
>CM059272.1:23940814-23943314 GCA_030347295.1 Setipinna tenuifilis
TATGTAGATATATCTGTTGTACTGTTGACCCAGACATCTTTTACGATCCCTGCTTACAATTATGCGAAGGATTTGATTCTTTATTTATGGATAACACTGAGCATATGAGAAAGCCATAAATTCCTCTTAGATAAAACAGAATCTCACTGACTAACAAGCAATCCAAAGCTCTGGGCCTGCCTGACGCAGGATCCCAGACAGTTGCTACCCTGGCGGCCCCTCCTCTTTTCCACATCTCAGCCACACTGGCGTAAACAGAGCGGCCCCATCACAGGCTGACACGGGTACTGACAGGGTCCAGCCATGGGCACAAACCAAACAGACGGCTGCCTCTGCTGGCTTCCCTTCGCTCAGCGTTGCAGACAAATCTGGCCCCGTAGCACAGTTGTGTGTGTGTAGACAGCAGTCTGTACACTGAGAAAACAGGGTTTTTTTCTTGAGGGCATCTTGAGGGCGCATTTGGTAAAGGCAAGAGCCATACATTCAGGGACCTGGGTTCGAGTTCCTACCCCCATCTGTCCCTCTCTCCTAATGTGTTTCCTGTCATTCTTCACTGTACTGTCCAATTAAAGGCTAAAAAGTCAAAACAAAACAAAAAAAACTACCACAAGGTCACTGTGTTCCCACAGGCCACTGCCCTGGTGACGTACTCATCAGCATAGATCTATGGCAGCTTCCTCCTTCCCCCGTCTTCAGTCTCAAAGTATGTTTTTGTTTGCAATGGCCCATGCGTCCAAATGTCACGGACATGTCTGTTTTTAGCCGTTGGCTGGTTACAGTGTCGCCAGGCGGTTTCTGCTCACCTCCAGCAGAGTTGAGAGGCTCCTGCCAACGCCACAGCAGATGTGTGTGCAGCCGTTCATGCATGCGTGGCCATATCTTTTCAAATTGCGCATGCCAATGCGTGGCTGGCTTTCTAGTGGCTGCGTCACAGGGCATAATTCTTTATAATGGAGCACAAGTTTGTCATGTCTCCCATACAGTACAGTACATGGAAAGGCCCTGGGCACTTCATTCGAGTGCGTCCCAAACAAACCCCTGTCTGAGTGGGGATGTGGGAAAGGTTAATGGGGCATACATGGATGACTCTTCTTGGCTACCACAGTAAGGACAAGAGCTGTGTATGTGTGTGTGGGGGAATTCTGGGTAACATGGTTAGAGTACATGAGAACATCAACCCACATCTCCTGGTTCCTTGTTGTGAAGCTCCTCGACAACAGAGCTAACGGATGTTTGTAAAGGTTCATGCTTCTGTGGTAATGCCTTTAATTACTTGTTTATAACGCCCTGTTTCGTTTGTAGGTGTACACACAAAATGATGTTCAAAGAGAGTACAAAACTTTAAAGAGAAACCGACAACCCACCATCACAGACTAGGCCGTAAAAAGTATTATTTTATTCCAATTTTTCAAACTTCGCACAGATCTTGGTGTGAATTGTTAAAATTTGTTATGCTACAAAATATAACAATCTATAATATTGCTGGTATTTACTGTATAGTAGGTTTGGTATAAATGTTTGATGATGATAATGAGTAATGTTGTAATTTATGAATATACAGCGAACCAAAATTCATACAAAATATGTTCAGCCCTTTTTATACGGTATTAGGAGATCTTTAATAACATTTGGTTTTAATGGCAACAAAAATCACACACACACGTCCGCGCACACGCACACAAACAAAATTCCAGTGTAGCACTATATCCCAAAATTGGATGTTCCTTAATTTCCATGAAAGGACCTGAGAGTAGCTCTAATGTCCCCACTGTAGGCCCATCAGTGCACAGCTCCAAGCGTACTGCTCTCAGGGCTTATCAGGTTGTGCTGATGTATTGCTACAAAGTTTTGGCTGCAAGACTCTTGGCTGAGATGCTAAGAAGCCCCATTAATGCGACGTTGTAAGGTGAGGACATTACATTAGCTAATAAATAACAAACCAACGCCACAGTTACACTCAACTATTTGTCTGTTGGTGATTTGTAAAGAAATCTTATACGCCTAGTGGCAAATATACTAAGATTGGTCATTTTTTGTACTTCAGTTTTAAGCTGCAATTAAGCTTTTTTTCATAGTTCCATAAGCCGAAATGTATATGTTTTTTAAACACCACACACAGATGATGACACAATAACACACAGGCACACACACACACACAAAGAGATGGATAGATAAACACTATGTATGGAGAGAGAGTTATATAATTAGATAAACAAACTGACATTTGAGCTTTTTTGGAATAGTCTGAGCAATTATAATGTAAGTGCTGAAAATAAAACCCATCCTCACAGTTTTTTTTTCACATCACATGTGGCTGCATAATGACATATTTTCTTTTTCTTGTCTTCTTTTTTCCTCTGGCGCAAATTTCCGCATCTGTGCTGCTCAACGATGGTTTTGGGCATGTTCGGGTGCGGACGCCAAACAGGGATCTTCACACTTGGCATCTGTTCTGCCAGGTCTGCCAAGTTTCCCTGGCACTCATTACCCACTGACAAAC
>CM059272.1:23948314-23963314 GCA_030347295.1 Setipinna tenuifilis
GCCCATATCTTAAGTCCTTGACCTACACCAGCTCGTTGAGGTGTAGGATGTCACACTTAGTGGATTAAGGGTAAAATTAGGGGTGCTTGACAGGAGCTTGTGTTTGTAGCGCAGGTGTAGTTTTTCAGAAGGGGGGAAAAAAGCTAAACTAACAAATCTTCCTCTTAGATAAACTGTCTGAGGAGCGCTGTGATTTATGACAAGTGCGAAGGGATTGGCTTTCATATCCCTGTCGAGAGGGAACGGAACGCTGTGTTTGGAGCACGCGCCCCGCACCACACCACACCGCACTGTGCTGCGCTTTGCCGAGCTGGAAAACGACCGAGAGAAACGGGAAAGCTCTTTCAAGTCGGTCCATCAGTCAGGCAGCTCCCCGGAGGGCAAACACAGTGTCATACATCAACAACAAGCCCTATCTAATTGATTCCCACAGAAGAGATCCAAACCCCCCACCCCCAAACACACACACACACACACTCTGCCATCCCCCCCAAAAACCCTTCACACAAACACACACATTTACAAACATTTAGAAGAATGCTGGAAAGGGCCACAGAGCGCAGATTAGGTTTCCGAGGTTTCGGGTTTAGACAGGTACGCAAGCAAAATCCGATCCGGCGACTGGGAATGACGATGGCGGAGCGTTCGCACTCGCGCTCGCAGGTGAGAACGAAGATCAGAGGTGAGGAAAGTGTCAGGGCACGAACGCGCTGTGTCGACTCGACTCGACCGCCAGAACACTTCAACTGAGACACACAAAAAAAAGACGATTTTTCAGAAACTAATGAAGACAGAATGCAGCTTCTGACAACTGTCACACAAGCACACACACGCCAAGAGGCACAAAAGAAAAGGGGGGAGAAAAAAAAAACGTAACCATTTTGACAGAAAAACGTGTGTAAGGCATGAGAATGCTCACATTCTCAAAAGAATGCAGACACAGCTGGCATATTGCGTGTAACAATGTCAAGTAAACACACACAAAAGCACACTAGCATTCCCAAATGACAGATACAGTTTTCTTCTCTGTATATATCCCTTTGTATATCGACTGGTAACCAATAAAAAATTTAATTTTTTGAAAAATCCAAACGACATGCATGGGTTTTTTTGGTAGAATGGCAGTACCCAGAATTCAGGTGTTTATTCTGAAGGGAATAAAAGAGAGAGGCAACTCTCAAAATCTCAAAAGAGGGATAGTTGAAGACAGAGAATACAAAGAGACCTGCTGGAGGACCTAGGTGGAGGTGGATGGGGGGACCAGGACCGGAGAGGATCTGTCCGAGGCACTGCCCTGCCAAATGCTAACCTAATGCCACGCTGTCCTGAAAAGGCAAAGCGACGAGCTGTCTAGACTCTGCAACACGAGCCCACCATGGGACACACCATGTGTCACCGAACACCTGCAGCCTTTCCTACCCGCTTCACATTCCACCCTTTATCCCCCTCAGTGCAGCGACTCTACCTGCCGGAGGAGACAAAGCCTTGGAGCACACACACACACATACACACACGCACACACACACACGTACACACACGCACGCACACACACACATACATAACACATAACCACAAACCCAAAATCCACACCATAGTGGCTGTGTAGGTTTAGACATAATAAGATGTAATTCAACAGTGGAACTCTGTAAGCATTTATAATAGTTAACAGAGTACACGGTGCTATGCAGCTTTGGTTAAGCACTCTGGGGTGGCATGTGTTGGTAAAGACAACTGCATGCCTGACTGTATGATTTGTGTGTGTGCGTGTGTATGTGTGTGTGTGTGTGTGTGTGTTTGTATGAGCGTGCTTGTGTTGAGCACACACATTCTGTCTGGCTGGTGTGCACGAGTCTCATGCTGTGACTTGCGGATCTGATTGGATGCTTGTGTCGAGTGACAAAGCACACACACACGCACATGCTGCTTCACTTCCCGCTGATTTGACATGATTCGCCAGGGACCCCCACCGCCCCAAACCACACAGCCCCACGCCCTACATGCCATACTGCCCAAGGCCAAACATAAGGCCAGGACATATTCGCCAAGACATCACAGACTCACAGTCCCAGGCCAGACAGCCCAGACATATTTCATATCTTTAAACACAACGTCCCTTAACTGCTCTTTTTTTCCTACTGCTCATTTTGCGAACCAGATGTCATATGCCTCCTGACCCACTCTGTGTTCCAGTGAAGTCTTTCTTTCCATTACAAGGACAAACAATTCAACAGAGGCATGTCCAAATGTCCAGACCAGAAAGGGGCAATATGCAACTCACTCAAAAGCTACACTCACACACACAAACACAGACGTTCTTTATTTTCTTTTGTGTCTGACACACGACACACACACACTTGTTCTTGATTTTCTTTTCGTCTGACACGCATACACACACAGACACACACACAGACACACACATAAACACGCACACACACACACACACACACACACACACACTTGCCCACACCCATTCTTCTAAACGGCATTATCCCTGCTGGCATTGTTAAATATTGTAATGCCACTCATGCAGCGACTTGTTGTGCATTTTTGGCAGAGTCCTGGAGTGCTATCACTTTTGGGAATGCTTTTGGGAAAGCAGATCTGCCGCTGCAGGCTACTGTTTTATTGATTTATATTCAATGGGATCCTGCCTGCGTGCGTGCCACTCCAACTCGGAGAAGTGCTAGGCAGCTCTGCTATCAGGTTCGTCGGCGCATCTGGTACGGCTAGCTGGTCCGCTCCCCTCGCCCGCTCCCCTCGCCCGCCCGCTCGCCCGCTCGTCTGCTAACCTGCTCTCTGCCGTTCATCTATTAAACATGGAAACTCGACGCTGGTGAAGCAGGGTGGGGAGGGGGACGGGGGATGGGGATTGGGAGGTGGAGGTAGAGGCAGAGGCACGCCAAGGCCTGGCAGCTAGCGAGAAGGACCCCTGCCACCTCAAGGCTCTAGGTTTACTGCCGCTGGATGCACATCATTAACGTCCCACCAGCCCAGCGCAGGTGTGCACACTCACACCAGACTGTGTGTAACACTGGAGGGAGAGAGGGGTGGGGGGAGATGGAGAGAGGGAGGGAGACAGTGAGAGAGAAGAAGAGGGAAGGAAGGAGGGAAGGAGAGAGGGGAAGAGGGAGAGAGAGAAAGAGAGAGAGAGTGAAAGAGAGAGACAGAGAGAGAGAGAGAAAGTGAGAGAAAAAGAGACAGAACACTGGCACTCAGTAGTGTAAACTACCAGGTAGGCACTTGTAAGCAGCCATAGAAGAAATTTTAGGCCACACCTGCCTGGCGATAACATCTACAAGCTGTAAATCTTTTTACGAGCATAAACCTGAGGTGTGTGTTTGAGGGAAAATAGACAGTTGCTAATGACTATTGAGAGAACACAAATTAGAAATGAAAGGAGCATTTGAGAGTAAATGACACACACAAGGAGAAAGAGAGAGAGACAGAGAGAGTGAGTGAGAAAGTGGAAGAGTGGGAGAGAGGCAGATGAAAAAAAAAAAACAGAGGGAGCACGCAAGACACAGAACAGGAGGGTGTGTAGCTGAAAATCCACAGAAGTCTCCACGGTATTTATTTAACTATGTCTGCCCAACATAAGCGCATGTGTTGGACATGCTCTCCTACAGAGGACTAAGTGCTGCCAGAGATCAAGTTCTATCCACTACAAATCAGCCACACTGTTTAAGGAGAGCTCAAAGTGGAAGTGACTCGAAAAATAAACGACTGAACTACTGTTTATAGATTTCACTGCTCTGTGTAATCTATATATGTGTGCACACATACACACACTAGGTATGGGAAATTGTAAAGCTCTACCTCCAAGGAAGTGGGATAATGAGAGTAGAGAACTCCTAAAAGAGCTCCACTTCATTTACAGGGAAATGGCCCATTTCAGTTGTTCTCCGGAAAACATCTTAAGGCAATGTGCCTTATTCTTGTTACTAAAAATAAAATACTTTTCTATCAACCTACCACAATAATATCATTTAGAGGAATCACTTACACCATATTTGAAAGACATGCTTCTTAATATGTTCCATGCGTTGTGAGTATCTGTTTCAGGTGCTTCTTCTAGCAGCGATTTACATTCTTCATGGTAAGGAAAATGGTGATTGTGAAGGCTTCTTACCACATCTTTATAACTAAACAACTGTTAAGTCCAAGTCCAGCACTGCTCCGAACCCAGAGAACCAGGTCCAACTGGCAAACCATCAGCCCACAGCCCCACAGACTGGTCGTAGCATAACTGGGCCAGCCACAACATCTGACAGAACTTCACCTCCAGCTATTTGGGTTTCAATAGAGTGAGTAAGCATGGCTCTGATTGAACTATCTGATGACAGAGCAGCCATGATGGAGCTGGAGAGCGTCCACATCACATAAATAAAAAAGGTTCCATTCAGCAAAGTTGGCTCATAACCCGTCAACATCTTGACCATCTGAGCTGTGCAAATCATAATAATGAAGCTTTTTTGTTTGGTCGGGCCTTATTGTCGGCGACGCGCTCGTCTGATCCCGGCCCAGAGTGCCTCTCTCTCGCTCTCTCTTGGAGCTGGAGGGGCGGGGGGGGGGGGGGGGGGGTGCTTGGGACATGGTTCCCCAGGCCCCTGAGGAGCCGCTAAAAACACGACGTGGGGAGGGTGTCCACACATGCAGCAGCCGTTCTCCGGGGGGGCCAAACAAGCCAAGTGACTCATGGTCCTTCGGCACCTCAATGGGCAGATGATAAATCAACGACAGCATCTCACAACACTTTCCACCCCTACTTTTCCATTGACATTTCAGAACTTTCCCATGACTTCTCAAGGAACCCTTAAATAAAATTTCGGTGATCTTTCGCAATGTACCAGTGTACCGCACATTGCATAAATGCGCACTGCTTCACAGGTTGGGGGCCGTACTGCTAACCCGATCCATTCCCTTGCTAACAGGCTATTTAGGTTACGTCAGTTCAAGTGGAAACTGTATTACCCTGCAGGCATTTGAACAATTAAATATGGTTCATGGAAGAGAACATCATTACAGAAGGAGAAAATCAAATTTCACGACTTTCCGTGAACTTTCAGAGATTTTTTGCAAATTCCACAACTCTTCCAAGATTTCAATAAGCATGGGAAGCCTGCTCTCTGGTTGATTTTGAAGGACAAGGGCCTGAACAGCACAAGGCAAAGAAAAACAGGAAACTACTCATGCACTAGTTCAGCTGGCTCGGGCTGACATTGCTAGTTTGTATCCTTTCCATATGCACTTCAACAGTTAGGTCTGGTCGAACTATTTAGCGTTTTCTGATTGGACAAGACACATTTTAAGTGTCACTAGGAGTGAGAATATGAGAACCACACTAGGTTCATGGTTCGAGCCCCCCTTAGGGATTCAGTACTTACATTCAACACAATAAAACTAAAAGTGAACCAAGATCTCACAGTCATGATTATTTCCACAATTATGTGCTTAAAGTACTGCTACTGTTTGTCATTACTGTGAAGTGGGATATTGAGAGAACAAAACTCCTAAAAGAGCACCACTTCATTTACAGGGAAATTCAATTTTAGTTGTTTTCTAAGGTGCCAGGCTTTGTTCTTGTTGCTAAAAATATAATACCTTTTTTTATCAACCTACCACAATAATGTCATTTAGAGGAATCACTTAAACCATTAGTTCCATGCTTCATGAGTATCTGTTTCAGGTGCTTCTTCTAGCAGCAGTTTGAAAAACAGAACAGAAAAACAGGAAACTGGTCATGTACAAGTTCAGCTGGCTCAGGCTGACATGGAATGGTCTTTTCCCTTTCCATATCTAGTTTAAGTGGCGAAGCAAATAATGGCATAATTTAGTCCTCATTTAGATAAGTGACTGAAGCTTTCTGGGACACGACCCAAGCTTCACTTCCATTGACGAGATTTAAAAAGTAAAAATTACTGCAGGGGCTGTAAAAAAATTGCTTAGCCAAAACCAACAGGCCTTTAAAAAAACTGTTTGCTAAAGGGTGCGTGCTGCCTTCCCACTGCTGGCTCCTAAGGATACTCCAGCACGGGCAAGGGGTCCGCGTGAGAGTTCACGCTGACGGACATCGCCAATTTCACAGTAAATGAATCCAGAGAAGAAACGAGAAGCTGAGACATTCACACAAACAAATGTGCTGCCAATAACACAATGGTTATCTGCCCAGAGCATTTTAAAGGCTAGTAATCTTTAAATCATTACAAAAGGTATCCCATAAAAAGTCTACCAAACATCTCAAAGATGTTTAGTTACAAAATATCACCTTCAAAGATTCCTCATGGAATCGGACCATTACTGGCAAAGAAGCCTTAAATTATCCTACCCTAAATGGGAATTTGTAACTCAATTTCAAGTAAATTTACAAGATAAAACTCATGCTGGCTTTGGCATTACTGACAGGCCTAATGTCACCTCTCAGATTCCTGTACACGACCCAGAGGAGGCTCTTAAGCCCAGAATCTGACTCTAAGTGTTCTGAGAACAGGTCAGATGGGGCGGAAAGGCATCCGTCCACACCATCTGCGAGGCTTGTAAACCTATCCCAGGTCAGGGCTGGGGAGATCCATTATAGATATGAAAAAATGAGGACAACAACTGGGGAATTAAAAGACAAAACTCGAGTGAAGGCTAATGATGTCAGTGCCTCGGAGGAGCTCTCCAGTTACCGTGGAAATCTGATTATTTTGCTGCTTGTTTTGGCTGAAGAGTGAAAAAAGGGTAAGAAATTAAATGTTCTCTGGCAAGTGGAATATTTTAATAAGGCTGGGAATGGGGACGTAGTCCCTGATCTTTGAAAAATCTAATTTTGTATCATTTCCACACCAGGTCTGATCCACAGCGCGACATTACACAAGCACGTCTTTCGCCATCTCATCAGTGCCAGAGGTTAGAAGTTTCCAGAACTCGGCTGTTCTACAGTTGCTCATGTGTATCCATTGAGTTTATAACCGTTCTGAAACTGTGGGTTAGGGCTTAGGGTTAGACCCAAACCACAATACAGACATCTTGTGTTGTGGTTCAGTAACAATGATCTGCCAAAAGGTCCCCCAACCTGCTGCCACCTAATCCTAAACCCACAGGTGTAGTCTGTGGTGCTGTTACAGTGTTACTAATGAAACAGAACTCATTTTTCATTTCACATATAACAATATCACATAGTTACATCATGACATTATTTTCTACCTTCTAAATTTTGGTCAAGCTGCATATTTTGTAGATGCATAATAATGCACCATAGCAATGATAGTTGATGTTTCAAAAAATATCACTGTACACAAGGTAGATCTGTAACAATGCACCATGGCTCCACACCAAAGAGGTGACTAACACTTCTGATATTCAAGACATGACTGCATAGATTTTAACCATGTAAGTCTGACCCATGCTTAATTGTTTAGTTCTGCCTGGCAATGGAAATGGTGAGATTTACTTAGTTTATTTGACAAGGGTATTTTGAGTCTGTTCTTCACCACACTAGATTGTTTATTGTTAAGCTTTGTTAGTAGGCTATTGTCTACAATTGTGCTGTTTGGCCCATTGCAAGTTCCATGAAGACGTTTCAGTAGTGCTTTAATTTCACAGTAATGGCAAACAGTGGCGGGGCTCAAAGCACATTATTATGGAAATAATCATGACTGTGAGGTCTTAGTTTTCTTTCAGTTTCACTTTGTTGAATGTAAGTACCGAATCCCAAGTGCCTCAAACCATGAGCCTTGTGGAGTTTATCCAAACCGTGAGTTGACTGTGTTGTTAATGTTATCCATTAAAACTGGGTAAAAATATTCTTTAGGTTTAAGGTCATAAGTATTGCATGTGTTATACCACACATTTCGTACGCCAAAAAGAACAGCATTCACAACAGTCCCTATGCCAATCATATATTTCAGGACCTTGAATGATTTGATGATTGGTGATTGATGATTGATGACCTTGATGATTTTCCCTCAAATAAGAGATTTCACACCCTTGCCCCTAGTAAAAACAGAATTCAGAGCCTAATGATTATATAAGGAGGCCTAAATATGATTACATTGTGGACAGACACAATCACAAGATTTCATGAAGGGGACACACACACACAGACACAGACACACACACACACACACACACACACACAAACAGACACACAGACACAACATTTTTTTAATGATAGATATCTGAAATTCTACCAAGTGAGCGTGAGAACATCTGAACAACAAGGCTGCAGACAAGGCACGTAGCAACAGTCAGATTGTTGATTGTTTACTGCGGTAACATCTTTTGTTTGTGAACTGTATGCATCAGTGATCAGTACAAAACACAGATTTGTGAGACAACTGCATAACAACCAACAAATAGTGCAGGGTGGAGAAGACACAAACAAACACCCAGACATCGCACAGTGTCAAACAAGAGGGTTAAAACCAGGACGAAGAGGGTTAGGTGAGACTGACAGGAGTGCAGGGGTTCACAGCCTTACGGATGGACAAGGAGCCCTCCCTGTCCTTGTTTGGGCCCCAGACGTAGCCTGTTCTCACCTCATAAGCCTATGGGTTTCCCCTCGCCAGTGGCCGGTGTGACAGGGCGCTTCCATCGGCCACCGAAGCCCAGATGCTTCTGCGGTCGACTGCTCGCGAACAGCTGGGGCACAGCTGGTGCGGCGAACACACTGAATCGCCAAACACACACTCACACACACACACACACACACACACACACACACGTACACACAGAGGGCTTCACGCTCATACACAAAGCCGATTGTGTGATAAACCTTGGCCAACTCACATTGATCTTAAACGGGGATTTTTAGCAGCTGTGTCTTCATCCAGACTTGAGCTTAATTAAGGGTTTCCCACAAACCGTTTCAATCCCCAGCCTAACCGCAGCCTCACCAATGAGAAAGAATGGAAGAGTATATTTGACCCCTGCACTACCACTGGCTTTCCAACGAGAACACGTCACCTGTGGGATTTTCAGAAGTGGCTTTTGGGAAAACATCACTGTCAAATTGGGAAAAAGGGTGCCCACATGAAAACAGCTCAGAATTTTGCTGCTGTGTCCACTGTCAATATGGTAGTGATCTGAAACACACAATTTTTACACCTCCCTGAGCCTGGACATAGACCCCGTGGAGGGTCCTGATCCACCTGAAGCCCCTAATCAGTGTTGTTTAAGCCAAGCAACTGTACCAAATCACAGGCCACAGTTAAATAAATACAGCTGCTTTAAAGCCTGCATCAACACTACTGCCATCTGGACCCTATACCATCTCCACTCTGCAAACCACATTACGCATGCATGCTTACACACACAAACACACACACACGCACGCACACATGCACCCACACACACACACACCTCACATATCAATACACATGCACATATGCACACACACACACACATACCATACGCACAGACACTGTACACACAAAAGCACATATGCACACATACACACATGTGCATATGCATACACACACACACACAACCATAAATGTGTGTATGCATCTCATTTACATGTACCAAGAACATTAGCTTCAGCAAGAGCAAAAAGAGGACTATAATCATTTTATCATGCTTTCAGGCCATGGCATATTAAAAAAAGAGTTTGTTTCCAGGAAGGCCCACATGTCCAATGGCAAAAGAAGCAGTTGAAAAAAAAAACATTATTTGCCGATTGACTGAGGGCAATAATTGATGATAAAAGTCAACGAAATGGGCTTCAGATCAGTCAGGTTGCTCTTTGTCCCACCCAGTCCAGAATTATGACCAATAAACACATATCTGTCTTCGAAACGCAGCATGTGTTTGATCAAAGACACCCTCGTTCTAATCATCGCAAGACTGGAACATGGTCAGATGCAGGAACGCCACAATGAGTGCTGAGAGGGACACATAGAGCGGAGCTGGCAGTGTCCTCTTGGCAGTGCCCTGTGCTAGCTGGAAACTGGCAGAGGACGTCAACAAACACTCTAGGCTGTGGCCCAGGAACCGTTACATTACATTTAGCAGACACTCACATGCAAAGCAATTTACAAGTAAGGAAAAACGATCAAGCTGCAGTAAACATAGGAGGTTAAAGGGTAAGTACATGAAGAACAGGTGTAGGTTAGATTGCTGGATTGGATGCCAGGACAGGAGGTGCTTTTGGAAGAAAAAGGTTTTTTCAAAGAGCTTCTCGAAAACAGAGAAGGATGACTGTTCTCTTGTTGCAACTGGTAGCTTGTTCTACCACTACAAAACAGCAAAAGAGAACAGTCTTCACATAAGGCGACTTCAGATGAGACTGTACTCTTTCGTGATTTCCTAATGGTGGAACAAGCTACCAGTTGCAAGAACCAAACCCAGTTCTGCAACCCTGGAAGACAACTGTAGGTGCAGTATTGATATGGTTGGCAGGACTAAGGCGTCTGAAAGGAAGATGGGGCCTGACAGGCAGAACAATGGCTCACTCAAGTGACCCGCTTTCAACTTAAAGACCATTTATTACCAGACACAGGAAACCACCACACCACTTACGACTATTGGCCAGAGGCCTCATGTCGGCCAATCTCTGTATTTACTCTAAAAACATTGTGCACGGTATGCCATCTTCATGCACACAGTCGGGAATGAAATGAGCATGAGAATGTGTGCTCCTCTCCTCTATGCCAATTGCACGTCTGGCCTACACACATTTCTGATCTCTTAGGCCAGTTGGCAACACTTACAGGCTATGCAGTGCAACTATTTATATTACAAATTAATTTCTTGACTGTAGGCCCACACGTCACATCTTTCTCTTCATAATATTGATACAGGACTAATACATGATGGCTGCCCTTGGAAATAACACAACAGCATGATGCCAATGGCAGCTATAGCTTGGAGGATGTTAGAGGATATTGCCATTGGCAAAATGGAGAGGCAATGTGTATTTAGAGAGAGCATCCATTTTTTTGTCTCATGATGAGTGTCTGGCTTATGAAGTATTCTGGGTTTCTAAGGGCCATCTTCTTGGAACTCTGTAAGGACTTTGGTCTAGGTTTAGCATGAAATACTGAGAAGATTCCCTCATTTGCCTCTTCTCTTAGACCTCTCCACACTTGGCACCATGGCAACAGAGGGCATTTAAGAGGGAAGCTGGTAAGTAGGATGGGTTGGAATCAACTCTATAGCCAACAAGGGTACAAAGTTCTAGGTGTATAAAATTTGTATTTTCTTGCCTTTCCATTGGACAAGAGCACTTCTGCCTCACCACACCTAACTTTTACAAGACAGAGTTTTGTAAGATGGTTTGTTAATAGTTTCCAAATCAGTAAATCATCTATAGAACCATTTACTGGACTATCCAAATAAAGTGTAACCGTTAATTTTTTTCTTGGTGAATTTGCTCCTTGTTTTTGTGATGTTGCTGACATGTAAACATGAAAATAGTACCGGGGCCTGTTCATATTCATGAGCATGCTGAGTGTAACTGAGGAGGGAGAGAGGAATGGACTGCGGAGTGTAGGCTGTGCAGGTGTGCTCCATTTCTTAGTGAGTGGGATGTACTAAGAAAAGGTCTATGGACTCATGCCAGGTTACAGCTTAAACCTGACATGTTTATGTGTCCATTATTTTACCACTATGACTTCAACATTAATTTGCTGCTGCTCTACATGCTCCAAATATCTACAGGGTTTAGATTTTGAAGACTTTGATAACATTGTTTTCTCACATAATATGGACAATTCGATGGTATGTTTCAGTATTCAAACATATGAATATATCAGGAGTTACATTCCAAAGTCTGTTCAGTTGACACATAATTAGAGTTGTCAGCCTTTGTTATTGCTGACTGATTTCTTGTTATTCTAGCTAAAGAGGAACAACCTGTAAACAAGGGGTCAAAACTATGAAATCCAAAAAAAAAAAAAGACTTTGCAGTATCTCATTGCTGTGGTAATCCTGTTCTGTGCATTGGAGCTTCAAGCCTTTTGCTGTAAGTTTCTGTTTACATCTGAAGGGGAAATGTACATTTCATAAACAAAATTTTGTGTTCTTGTCTTCGTGGTGCCACACTACTAAAGCCTGAAAAACAAGACCTTTTTTCTTTTCAAGCTTTTGAGAAATTACACAGGACCTGATGAGAAGCATGTGGACCGAAGCTGAGGCGTAACAGCTGTGCGAACGCTAAACTAACATCATTAGTTTTATAGAGAAGTATAAAAGAGGCACTCCGGCAAACAATCCTCGGCCACGCACGGGGCCAACTGATAACAGCAAGACGGTTAGCGCTCTCACATTAGGAGAACAAAAACCCAAAACCTGCCAACGCTGTCCAGCAGCCTGTCAGCGCAACATCATCCGCGTACGACAACTAACACTCAAACGGCTACACATCTGGGTAGCAATTAGTGAACAAACAAGAGGAAGAAGGGGGGGGGCGCACCCTACTGACTATAGCTTCACATTGTGAATGAGAGTATGAGAAGAGAAGAGGATCTTTTAAAACCTCTCTTCAGAGGCCCCTCTGGCTTGAGGAGGTTGTTCAGTGTCATTTGGAAACTGTTCAGCCGATGGTTTGGTTTGCACGGTTGTTCATGAGGGCTTGTGTTGACGACAGGGCTATCTTCGCAGGCCTGCTCGCTGATGAGAGAAATGAGGCAGTGAGCGTGAGAGCCCCTGACAGGCAGCGAACATGTGAGGCGGTAGCTCGGCATCCTACAAAGAAAACAAAACAAACATTTCCAAACATGCATCCAAAATATTTGCTTGTACAACTTGTGGCTCTTAAAATGAAGGTCTTTAGCTACAAAGGCAAATGGAAAGACATTAGTGATGAGTCTGTGTTTGTGTGTGTGTATGTTTATTTTTGTGTGTGTGTGTGTGTGTGTGTGTGTGTGTGTGTGTGTGTGTGTGTGTGCGCGCGTGTGTGTGGGTGGGTGTATACATGTCGGTGTGTTTGTGTTTGAGTGACACAGAGAGAGAGCGAGAAAGAGAGAGAGAGAGAGAGAGAGAGAGAAGGAGAGAGAGAGAGAGAGCATGCCAGGTGGGAAAAGAGTAATATATCTGACAACACAACATCAAACACAAAAATGGCTGTCCTGGTTTCTCTTTTTTCCCCATTTTTTAATAAAAAAGAGAAAAGCTTTGGATTATTAGGTTGTCCTCTCATGTCACGCCATTTGTTCTTGCTCACCATCACCATGCCTGTCTGTCCTCCTTTTCCCTCCCTCTGATTCCTCCTCTTTTTCTTTTCCTCTTTCTCTCTCTCTCTCGCCCTCTCTTTTGTCTGCTCAGCACACAACAAACAGAAGAGTTGACTGCTTTATACCAAAGCCAAGACATGCCTGCCACATGACTCATGAATCTCTCTTTTCAAACTATGGAAATTAATATTGAAAAAATATTATTAGAGCTGTTCCCTAAGCTCTGAGCCGCTGCACACATGGGCACAGAGAGCCCAGAATGCCCTGCTTGTCAGAGCAGGTCGGTAGGCCGCTCAGGATGGAGATATGACCTTTGATAAGACACCATCTGCTTGTCTTCATGGAAGACTCACAAGCAACATTTCTGAACTTTTTTTCAACATTTTTGTCTTTTTTCCTTTGTTCTTCCTTTCTTTCTAACTATCTTTCTTTCTTTCTTTCCTTCTTTCTTTCTTTCTTTCTTTCATTCTTTTCTTTCACCTACTCTCTCACACACACACACACACACACACACACACACACACACACACACACACACACACACACAGGGGAGCACTCTGCTCAACACTCACTGCTTAATCTGGATCTTAATACGACTAATCTAATCAGATTGACACGCAACACTCCAGCAATGTACTCCATTTAAGGGGGAACATGTCAAATCAAATAAAAATGACCCCAGAAAGCCAGAAACAACAGTGGGGGATTGGGAGTGACGCAGAGTGTTTATGTATTGGGGGGTTCGGGTGGGGGTGGTTGCTGAGCCGAGGGGAGTGCTGATCTACCATACTACCCCCACCTCCGCCGCCTGTCTATCCCCACACCCCACCCCACCCCATCCCAGCTCACCCAACCCCACTGGGCGAAGCCAGGCCTATGTCCATACACATGTGAACACAGACATGCACTCTCTCTCCCTCACACACACACTCTTTGGTGTGCTCCACCTCTCGCTCACAAACACACTCTCTCTCTCTCTCTCTCTCTCTCTCTCTCTCTCTCTCTCTCTCTCTCTCTCTCACACACACACACACACACACACACACACACACACACACACACACACACACACACACACACACACACACACACACACAGCACATACACAGCTTTTGCTGCTTTATCAAAATCTGTGCTGATCTCACAAAGGCAATGAGAGAGAAACAATATAAGAAAGGGACAGACAGAGACAGACAGATAGAGAGACAGTCAGATAGAGAGACAGGCAGATAGACAGACAGGCAGATAGAGAGACAGGCAGATAGACAGTCAGGCAGATGGAGAGACAGGCAGATAGAGAGACAGGCAGATAGACAGACAGGCAGATAGAGAGACAGGCAGATAGAGAGAAGAGAGAGAGAGAAAAGTCCCCACCCTCGCACATGTCACACTTTTTTATTGTTCTCTGTAACTGGCCTAAAAATGACATACAACACACAAAAAGTGTGTGTGTGTGTGTGTGTGTGTGTGTGTGTGTGTGTGTGGGTTAGGGGGTTGAGTAGGATGCGCTGATAGAACATCTGTCCTCCAATCAGATTTGCACTTTATTTTGCTTCTCATGAGTCAGGCAGCATAGAGACCAACATCAAGACGCTTGGAACTCCGAGGAACTCCAAAAATACCGCTTGCACGCAAACGCATGCAGGGCGACACACGCACACATACACATGCACACACACCCTAGTGTGATGGTAGTGGGTAGTAGGATCTAATCAAGAACCTCCCTACTGCTGAGATGATAGCAGTTTCGAGTTGTACATTTTTAGTGGTTCCTCCAAAGGCGGATGAGGCTAGGGAATTACACAGACAGTGTGATCAGTAAACAGTACCAGTCAGCAAGCGACAG
>CM059272.1:23968314-24078314 GCA_030347295.1 Setipinna tenuifilis
TGGTTGAGGGTGTGGGGTTGAGCGTCTGGGGCTTACCCATGCAAATTGAACTTCAGAGAGGAGATATTATAAACACAGCCATGTGAAGGGCTGAAAGCGCAAGTGTGAAAAATATAAGGCTGTGCTGTGGCTTCTCGCGAAAACCCACTAAAACAACAATGCATCTTTTCAATTACCCACACAGAATAAACACTGAGACCATTGATAGAGAGAAACACTTGTGTGAAACAGCTTCGTAAAAAACATGTAATATACAACAAGAAACGCAGGCAAGGTTCAAACAAGTGTAAATGCCTTCAAACTGCATTAGATCACAGCACTATGCAGGTTGTCTGCAGTGCACAGACAGGCATTGGAATACATACACAAGGTTCTCATCTTCTCTACAGCACATACACTCCCAGACACCGATCGGCAAGTCTTCCCTCCCCAGAGTGAAACAGCTTTCGGTGTGGACATCGAGAGTGAATCGGAGGAGCCCTGACGTATGTCTCTGGTGACGGTGCAGACCAACACCGCAACAAGTGCCCACACATCTGATACTCCTGATGCCGTGTTGGCTTTCTCAGGGGCAGGGGGTGGAGGTGGGGGGTGTTTGTGTGGCCACACTGTCTATCTTCTGTGTAAACTCGCGACCCTGCAGAGTAAATGTTGACAGATTGTCGTCTAGTCACAGATGCCGAACCCGTGGATTCCAGCGTCCTTTGAAAAAGCCCGTCTCTGAACCTCAAACCAAACATGTTTTGGCTCTTGGAGAGGGAAACTTCATTTACCAATAACGGCAGTGGGAAACATAAAACACAATAGTCTGTGATTCTTGAGCCCGCTTTGAAACAAAACCACTCCTAAGTGCTTAGGGTCTACAACTGACAGGAGTGGCATTCCTTTCAAAGGACAACTAAAGACAATATAATGGGTGGCATTATATACATACACACACACACACAGACATACACACATGCAGGGAGATGACTGGCAGAATTGCAGGAGATCACATTTTATACACGTAAATATAGGCTGCAGCATGTAAGGTTGCCTCAGGACAGTGGTTTGGCAAAAACAGTCCACTGTCCAAATCCATGCAGCTTAAAAAAATGATAAAAATCAGACGTCAGAACCATTCTTTGGGCAGAGACCTGGATTTCACCATAACCATGACACTATGACCAAAAATACACACACACACATGTATATATATATATATATATATATATATATATATATATATATATAAAACATTATATATATAAAACAGCTGCCTATGTCAAAGTTTAGGTCAAGATTTCCACTTCACTGTTCAGGACATTTAGGGGAAAGCGGTAGAAAATGAATATCCCTCCGCCAGCCAATTTTACAACATAACCAGGTCATCTACAGCTACACTATAACATGCCAACAGGAAACACACACACACACACACACACACACACAAATACACTGGAGACCTTATTACTTCCAAATAGAGTACATCTACAAAAATGTTCATCAAAAGACCCTACACTGGAAAAAAAGCTTACAGGCCCCGAGACCTACCACAGGGAAGAAAAATGACTTAATTAAGGCCAATCCTTTATTCGATGTTGACGACCACAGGGGTTCACAACACAAGAACGCAAGAAAAGTGTGTCTAGAAAAATTAGGCAAGTGATGACAGATTTTTTGTAATACGATGCTGATATTGATTACCTCCACCAAGGAGGTTATGTTTTTTTTGCCAGCGTTGATTTGTTTGTCTGTCTATTTGTTTGTTAGTTGGCAACTTTACACAAAAATGTTCTGAACAGATTTACATGGAAACGAAAAATGGGGCATTAAAAAAAGATTAGGTTTTTTGGTGGTGATCCAGATCCAGATGCATCAGCCGCATTCACATTTCACAAAGCGTCTGAAACCTCTGCACTGGCATTCGTTGGCTCCACGGTGTGCAGATACTTTCTGCTTCAAACAATCGCTACTGCTTGGTACATTAAGCTTTTACCAAAACTAGTAGGAAGTAGGCCAATAACATCGTTCCCCTCTATAAAATTCCTCAAGCATTTTTTTTGTTCTGGCTTTAAATCTCCAATTTTAAATCTTGAGTTCAACATCATAGTTTTTAACTTTTCAGAGGTGGATAGAACAGAAATGTATGTTCATGCTCCCTGACACAGTTGCTTGAGGTAAATGAAATTGAGCGGAAGCACTAGTCAGCGATAGCCTGGCTAGATCACCACCTGTATCCAAGTATCTTTATTATTTGGAGATGGACCATGCCTTGGTGGGGCTCTGCACTCTCTAAGTGCTTTTTAGTTTTGAGTATATTTCTTCACCCATCTTTGAGCCCCATCACTTTGACGTGGGGCAAACATCTGTCTGGAGCCTCAGAGGGTTGAAGGGATAAGCAAAAAGTCTACTATCACTTCAAGACACCACAAGTGACCTTCTCAGCCTTTCATAGCCAGGGTATATGAACCTGTTGTGACTTGTGAGTTTCTTTTCACCACTCGAGGTCAAAAGATCTATTCAGCCATCATAAATGTAAGGACTACCTCGAGCTAGGACAATGACTTGTTGACTGATGGTTGACTGAATCAGCATTTGAAAGTATTGTAGCGTGCAAACACATTGCTGCGCTTCAGTGTTTGGAGAGGCTGTTGGCTGCCACCATTGGGTGTGCCTGGCATGCTTACTATTAATTTAAGATATTTACTCCTTCCTTTGTAGTACAAACATTAGCATGAATGAGTTACTATTTTGTTAATGTATCATTTACTCTCAACCTTTCAGGGTAGTCCTGCATAGATCTGCCTGCCATCATTGCAAGAGTCAACCTTATGTGTAAGAACAGCTTGATACCCTGCATTTTGCATGTGTTCCCTAATGCTCTCAGCAAGCACTGTATGGAGCTGGGAGCTGCAATAATTAATCATTCTAGTGTTGGTTCAGTGGTGCATTGGTTGTCTTCCAACCTGAGCCCGCGAGTCTAGTTAGTCTAGTTTGCCACAGCATTGGTTAATCCCCACCACACACACACACACACACACACACACACACACACACACACACACACACACACACACACACACACACACACACACACACACACACACGCTAGAGGTTCAATAGAGGTCACTTGTAAACTCTACTCTGCAATAGCCCTAGCACACATACTGTCTAATTGTACACAGCTTGTTTGCCCCACCCTTTTGTGATTCCCACCTCCTGTTTTAATGCTTTTAATGTTTCTATAAATACACATAGGCATGTGCATCAAATAATTAAAGGCTAATTAAAGGCATGTAAACATTCTTTCCTGATTTCAAATGAATCCAATAAAGAGTCATGACACCTGTCCTTACTTGGAACGCAGCCAGAAGGCCCAGACGGATCACAAAGGTGAGGATCCTCTGTGTACTCCCCAAATGCCAGAGTCAACAGCTGAATAAAGCACAACACAATGTTTAATGAAAGAGATGCCTCAGCCTAGCTAAGGCGTTGCCCTTTCCATCTTTCTGACCCAGCGCAGAAGTATTTGTATTCTGCTTCTCACGTAATAAAAAGTGCTCATGAATCAACAGCCTAGTGTGTGCTGGGGATGAATGTCTATCATTTCTTCATTTGTGAGGTTATTCTGGAAGGGTTATTGGATTTCAAAAGCGACATGTCGGGGGTTGCCAAGTCTCCGGTTTCTTTTCGTTGGAATCTTGGCACCGTGTCCCCCGTCACGGCTCAAGGGTAGCCACAGCCCCTCCTTATTCTAATTTTCACACACAGGTGGCTTGTCTGTTTCTGTTGATGCCATCCCGTTGTTGTTATCCCATCTGCTGGGGCCCATCATTGTTTTGTCAATTCCTCATTACTCATCTTACTGAGTTTTTGATCCATTTCGGAGAAGTGGAATGTACAAAGGCTTCAGTCATCCAAAAAAAAAACTAAATTTACAGTCCTGTAAATAAAGGACACGATAGAGCACCCTGTGGTAAAGTATATTTTACAGCACGGTAGATTTAAGAACCTCAGCATTGCAGCAAACTGATCCCTGTGCTAAACTCATAGGCTAGGTTCCAAAATTAAAAGATTAACTACAGAGGACTAATTAGTAGGAACATTAAATTAAGGTTAGATCCCGTCAATAAGGGAGCATTCACTGCAGTAGGGGAAGCTGTGGTCTTTCATAAGATTTCATAAGGGTCGGTACCAGATGGGTGAACAAGTCTGTGTGTGTGTGTGTTTGTTTGTGTATGCGTGTGCCTGTGTGTGTGTGTGTTTCTGTGTGGCTGCATGTGTGTGTGTTTGCAAGTTGTGTGTGTGTGTGTGAGTTTGCGTGTGGTGTCTGGGTGGGTATGTTTGTGAGTTGTGTGTGTGTGTATGTGTGTATGTGTGTGTGTGAGCGTGTATGTGTGTGTGTGTCCGCACCTCAGAATTTCACACAGAGCTCTGGCCACATGCCCACAATGCCTAAGGAGGCACTAGGAGAGAAAGAGAGAGAGAGAGAGAGCGTGAGAGAGAGAGAGAGAAAGAGGAAGAGAGAGAGAATGTGTGTGTGTATGTGTGTGTCTGTGTGTCAAAGGATAAAAGACCAAGAGAGAGAAAGGAAGAAAAGAGCAGGGAAGCAGCAGGAGGTCGACCTGCAGCAATTCATTCATGTAGGCAATCTGAGGAAAGACTTTTCCCAAGGTTGACTTTGAAGACACACAGTTTTCCATGCGAAGCACTTAGCAGAGTAAGGCCCAAATAAACTGTTTCAGAAGAACCCAGACAAATGTCCCTGACAGAAAAAAAACTCTGTTTGGAGATTAAGTCAAACAGTCAGCCATACAGAACTCATCATCATTCTAACAAATGTGCCTTCAAAGAGAAGCTAGACACATGTCTTTCTAATTTTTAATATTTCTTTTGCATGACAAAAGCTTTTAGACTATTGAGATTGACAGCATTTAAAAGGGTTTAGGGTATGCTGTCATTGTCCCTTGCCTACAGTTTTATATGTATACCACTCTTGTTTCAGTTAGCAATTATTAGGGACAGATTTGCTTTTGCCAGACCACCGCGCACTGACACTGATTTAGTAATTAGTGCACTCTCTTCAAATAAAAAGACAACTTCTAAAGCACTTCCACACAAACATCAATTACTGCTGCTGTCAATTCTGATATTTGTCAACTTATTCTTCTGAGTTTATAGTCAAATAAAAAGAGTCACTGGAAAAGACTATCGTTGGTTAACAATGTGATATCATGCCACTGACTGCTTTATTATAAATGATTTCAATTGATTGTGCTCACTCGGGCATATCGGCATAGAGACTGAGGGACTTGCACAAAACAACAGCAGGAGGACAAAGCGCGTAGGAGCAAAGGGGATCTTGCAGTAGAAGTAGTAGTAGTACACGTAGCAGAGTAGTAGAAGTAGCAGAGTAGTAGAAGCCTTTATTGTCACTACACAAGTGCAGTGAGATGGGCGCAGCATGCCAAGATGGTAGAAGAGGGGCAAGTGGCACACTACCAGCCGACACGGTGCAGACATGTGGAGCCTGTTTATGCCTCCTGCAAATGACTCGCTGCGCTGCTGCCATGTCAGGCTCGTTCTGACACGCCGCGTGAGGTCACTCACACCCCTCGCAGTGTGCACAGCGTTCCTGCCAAGACGCACACACATGCACACACACACACACACACACACACACACGCATCTGCATGCACACATAAACACACACACACACACCACCCTAGAGCCTAATAATGCCAGCCAAAGCAGAGCAATGCACCAGTTATACTGGAAGTACTTTGCATTTTGCAACACACACACGCACACGCACACACAAACAACTAGATTGAATGAGAAGTGAAAAAGACACAGGAGGAGAGGAATGTCATAACTATGCTGCAATAATATCTCAGTGCCATGGACTTAATATGGTCGCCCTTTGAAAAAGATTGATTGGTCATACCACTCGAGCCATCAAACATCAGTCCTGACCACAGTAACGCTGCCCGCACAGCAAAAAGGATTTGCTGCACAAGAATGAGAAGCCCAAGGGCTTAGTAGGGATGGGGCAGCACATTGTTCGTTAAACACTGACAAATTTCCACAGGCTGAAGGCTCAGGCTTTTCTGCTTTGTCGTTTTTAAGCAGAATCTGTCAAAGGTAAGCTGGGTCTGTCATGTCCCACTCATGTCAAGTTGAGATGTCTACTGGCACCTAACGCGTGGAACCTATCATGTCACTTCAGGCACTTCAAGCTGTGAATTAATTTTGACTAGATTGTCAAAGACCAAGGCATAAGTAGGCCTGACCTAGAATAACCAAATCGCAAAAAAATGTATTTAATTATTTCAAGTTGCCCCTTCCTGTGCTTCTCTGTGTTTATTCAAAATGCTGGATGTCTTCTTACAGAGATGCCTTTGAGCAAGGGTATCCCTGTACCAAATGTGTTATTGACATGTAATTAAGCACGGAGTAGAATTTTAAGAAGTTTTTTTTTTCATACAGTCCTACATTTTCATGGAACATTCTCAAGCGCATCGACATGACACATCAGTGTTGACAGATTTCTGTGTACTCAAGAAGAAGGGGAACACATAATGCATTCTCCTTAACCGTAGACTGTTACATCCTAGTCAGAAGCCAACACATTAATCGGATCGGTACGTCGCACCTCAGGACTCATATCAAGAAAAAGCCTAAGAAACATTTACAAACACAGGGTCCTGTCAGTAAACCCAGTCAGACAGTTCCCTGTGGACAGGTCTGGGTATAGAGGGAATACAGAAAAGAGACACTGTTTACAGGACTTTCGAAATTCAGTGTAGCTCGTTTGCAAGTGCACTCCATAAGCGACATGGGCAGATGGTGCATTGCCACCAATGAACAATAGTGACGGCCCATCCCCGACGCAAATAACCCATTCAGGTTTGACGCGTGAGTGACCGGGGCTGATCATAACTGTGGGCATTGGTGGTGACCGAAACAACATGCTGTAAATTGATTATGATTATTTAAGGAAAAGGAAAAAACTTCGAGGCGTTACAGGGGTCATTATTTTACCTGCATGTCGATTGCTGAGTAGCTCATGTCCAGGAGCTGCAGCTCAGGGGGGACAAGTTCACGAGACTCCGCAGATCCCACGGGGATAACATCGCCTCCGTTCTTCTCGAGTATCTCTCGCTTCACCTCAGATCTCAGGTCCAGATAACAAAACAACGTGACGAGGTGCAACGACAGAGAGAGGACGAAGAAACCGAGAAAGATCTTGCAGTTGTTGCATTGTCTTCTGCACACGCATGCAGAGTGTTTAACATCTCTGTTCTCTAAGTTTGCAAACTTTTCTGAAAAAGATTTCGGTGGCATGGTTGGTTGCGGGTGAGCCTGGCGCTACATAAACATAATCGAATCTTGTCTTATCTGGTCAACTCCAGATATGATCGTCTCGATGAGGGTGAATTACTAGTTTAACCCGGCTTCATCTGTTCAGAAGCCGCAAAAGACAACCTGATTTGATAACCTACTGGCGCCCCTGTATTAAGACCCGCCTCTGGTCTCTGATAGGCTGTAAACGACTCCACGTCATTTCATTGAAAACCCTCCCGCGGAAAGATTGAGCGCCGTGTGATTGAATGGAGTGTGCCTGCTGTTGACGCGTTGCAGGTCCGCTTGTTTCTTTAGGGCGACCCTATCTGCTTAGATTATTATCTCAGATTATTTAGCTTTTTCTAAAGTTTACATTAGACAGACTCAGACAGACCTAGGTTATTTACATTCTAGGCGAATAGGCTTATCTTAGTCCTTACTAGTCAAATAAACGAGTCTAAACGCATGCACCCAGCTTTTCAACACATTTGGCAAACAGAACCTATGACTTGTGCTTGGTAGTACCACAAATATGGTAATTGGCTACTTGTCAGAGCTAGAAAAAAAACACAATCAATTATAATGCTTGACGATATTCGTCATCGCCTTTGAGAAAGCTGATATGACAGGCAAGCACCTGAGAACATCACAGGAACGCCGTCAGTAATTACAGTGGAAGCCATGCACCACATACATATGTGGTTAGGGTGTTGGAAGTGTGTTTAGCAGTCATCTCAGGCAGACCCCCTCGCCCATCACCTACAACCACCCCCCCCCCACACACACACACACACCCTCCACCCCCAAACACCCACCCCACCATCACACACACCATCTGCTGCGAAGCTTCACATCTTTACCGTGTTAATATAAAGGCATTATAGCGTAATACTAACACATGTTGAGTCGTATATTCTCATCACCGTAGATTCTGTGCCTTGACACTTAAAAGCAACCCACTGGTGTGAGTCATATGTCAAATAAGCCACAGTAACATACACACACAGTCCCACCGCATTTAGCGTGCCATAATTTTCGGCTCTGACCCCGCCATGACTGATGGTCATCACACACACATTCACAGCTGGAGTGTATGTGTGTGTGTGTGTGTGTGTGTGTGTTCGTGTGTGCGTATGTGTGTGTGTGTCACATCATGAGAACAGCTTCGCATTTTATGACTGAGAACATGCACATCATCACAATTATTTGAGGTTAGTCCAGGAACACACATGTGCACACAAGACATGGACCAGAGAAGGAGGTGAGAAAGAGAGAAAGATAGTGAGTTAGAGAGGGAGTGGAGAAGGAAGGACCTGCAATCCAAAGAGGAGCAGGGGAGAGAGGGGAGAGAAAAATTTGGTTAGACACTTTTAGGGTTTCCATTACAAACACCATAATGCCCAGCTGGGTCTCAGTGTTGTAGATATTATCCAGTGTAGTGTTATAGTTTTCACTAGCTCACACTTTTACTCTTTATATTGTTTATGTGGGCAGAAAGCACAGTTAAAGGTCAACAGAATTACCAATAAGTCTGTGGTCTTGTTCTGGACTCGCTGGTATGTCTTGTGGCTGTTTATGGCCTGTGTAGGCAATTTGGTGGTCTTTAATGGTTCCTCGTAGTCAGAGAAAGAGGGATGTTTTGCGGGAAAAATAATTTCAGGCCGGTCACCGGCACAACACAAAGCGACAAACCCCAATTGATGCCATTCTTTGTTCAATTTGATGTCATTACGCCCCGGACAATGCTGAGATGTTGCCGGGACTTCACTCCCCGTGATTGCCCCTACTTGAAGCACTGCTGTCATGTGGAGTACGCTGCATGCAGTCGTGGTGGAGTGGAAATAACATGTGTTCTGTCGTGCAGGCTCGTACCCTCTTGACCATAACAGTCGCTCCGTGACCATGTTCTGCTCAGTTCCCCCCGGAATGACTCACATGTGTGTGCAGCCAGCGCGTGCACAGACTCTTCATTCATCTCCCTGTTTGCTGAACTATGACCTGCAAACTCGCATAGAGTGAATGAGTACAATGCCTTACACTGGCAAACAAAAGATGTTTGGTGTCACTTGTTGAGTTCTGTTTAGGAAAAAAATATATGGTGCATTTAGTTTTTGCTTTGATGTTTTTTTTTCATAGTGGTTTTGCATAGTGTGGCTTGTGATTTAATCAGGCATCCATTTTTGGTGGGCTGTGTGTGCGAGAGACTGTGGTGAGCTCATCTGTCTCTGGGTAAGACTCCAGCCAGTGCAGGAGTGTTTCCCCACAGGTCTGCTGCTAAAGGGCCCCCCTTCTCCGCAGGGTGAAAGCAGGCCAACATCCCCACTGCCGTATTCTAATGCAGATGACATTAGTTAGCACCATAATGCACCAGTAAACTGTCTGCAAAACACTCTGGTCACCCATGCATTTTACAATTCTCATGACAATGGTTGCAGGGTTGTATTGAATCACATACACAAAGGGGAAATCTATTAAAAAAATGGTTTTATTAACATATCATATGACATTATCTCTCTCAGCTGTGGAACCCTATAGCTATCTATCAACTGATAGATGAATATACCAGTCATGCCCTTCTCTCTCTCTCTCTCTCTCTCTCTCTCTCTCTCTCTCTCTCTCTCTCTCTCTCTCTCTCATCTCTCTCTCTCTCTCTCTCTCACTTTCTCTTTGGGAACAGCACACGCATCCTAAAGGCATTCCTGTGTTTCCCGCTGCATTGGGCGCTGCAGTCAAGCTGCCATTCCAACTCTAATAAAATGCTGGGTAACGCAAGTATGCCTTTAATCCCTCTCCAGTGCGAGGGCTGGGACCAGGCTGCATGCTCTACCATGATCCTGACACTGACAGCAAGTGGAATGAAGGGATGCAGGGCTGTCCAACAGTGGGGAGCTTCTTTAAGTCCAAATTAAATGGGATTTCTTTGTCATTATGTTTAATTTCCACCGAGGGAGGGAAGGAAAGAAGTACAAAGTCATGAACTTTGGCAGACAATGCAATCGGGGAGATCACCCAGCACGAGGAAAGAAACATTCAAGTGACAGAAGTATTATCTCTTAAAAACAGCAATAAATACTTGTGGAGTTGTTATGACCGCACGAAACACGTGTCACATTAAGTAGAATCCCCCATTCTCCTCCCAACCCCCACCACCATCATCACTATTGAAAACGCTTTTGATGCACATATAAATGACTTCAAAGAAAAATGATAAATTCTCAAGATTTATGAGCCTCATTCTCTGATCTCGGGGAAGTGGATAAGCTTTCCTTTTCCCCAAACCATTTCATAATGCAATAAAAATGAGATACACAAAACAATAAATTCAGATTCAGTGAACAATAAAAACACAAACATAATAGCACCCTCTACTGGTGAAGCAAAGATATAGACTAGAATGATTGACACTTGTGTGCTGCCCATTACCTCATACTGCATATGGAGCTTTTACTGCTTAAGTAGTAGCTAGATAGCCTTACCGTGGATACTGTTTGTATTGAGTCTACATTGTTTACTTCACTTAAGATTCATACTGGTACAATAAACATGAACAACAGACTGGCCCCTTCTGCAACAGTCTTATCTCAGTGTTATCTATCAGCTGCTTCTTAGCCACTTCTGGTTCAACTATATATATTAGGATATACCATTTTAATTTAAAATATAATATCTTATCTGTAAGTTTGAAGGTGAATAAGTTATTATTTAAAGGAGAAATTCAGTGTAAAATGAACTTTGGATATGTTAAAACATGATAATGAGTCGGTATGTTTGCTGAGGAGCAAAACTATGCTAAACTGTTGCAAACCTTAATTTTTATTGAAAAGGCTAGTGGTCAGGGCATGGTGGAAGCTTGAAAACATTGCTATTTTTAAACCATTAAAAAGCTCAAAGTAACTCCACACTTGCTTGGTAGTATAACAAGGGCCCTGGTATTTTCAAACGAGGCATTGAGAAAAGACGTGTTTTTACAGATAGTACCTTGTTTCTTTAAAGCCAAGAAAATGAAAAAAAGTGATGTGCTGCACTATGTGTACTCTATACTATGTGCACTATGTGTACTGAGCACAGTATTGGGTGAAAATCTGACAGACATAGTAGGTAGATGTTCATGTCAGGTTTATGTTAAACCAGCATGTGTTCACGTACCAAAACAGATTTGAAGTAGTGCTACTTAAATTTGGATTCATCTGAAAAAAACTCAAGAGGAATGAAACATTGGGAATTCACATATGCTATGCAGTCTTGACATATGCCTATGGTATTAACAACAACAAATGCATACTCAATAACAAAAAAAAAATGCATACTCAGTGGTGGCAATCCATTGTCCAGATTTGGATTCCTTTATTATTAGTATTTATCATTTGGCAGATTTGTCCTCTGCCCCAAAATACAAGAGAAACAGATACAGGTGGACTAGAAACACTGATATGGGATAATATTCCTTCAGCACAGTTTCTCAAAAGAAATAAAAATAACATGTCGTAGAACTAGTGCAAAAAAGTCCTATCCATAGAAGCACAGTGTATAAAATGCCATAAGAAGTGTTCCCCTCATGGCGAGAGGAAGGAGTGGGAGAGCTTCCCCTCTGAGACTCTTAGAAAACAAGGTGCCATCTAGAACCTTCCAAAGTGCTCTTTCACCAGTCCTCATAGAAGAACCTTTAAAATGCCCCACAAAATGGTTCCAGGTTCTACTTAGTCCCTACATAGTATTAGCAACAAAGGCTTAGAGGTTCAACACACAGATCGACATTGATAGTTCTATGTGGAACCTTTCTTCTCCCTCCCTGTTCTTTTGGGGGACCTCTTGGTGTTCTCCTGTGGGGACAGGCTAAAGAACTCTTTGTCTAAGAATACCAAGGTGTGTCTCTATGTCACCAGTCACAACACACAGAAGCTACAAAAGAGTACAAGTGGCCTTAGAAGGACTGTCCTTGGGGCTGGGAGATTAATGCAGACTTCAACGAAAGACCAATTTTCGAAATGTTGAAAGCACTTGAAACACTTTAAATATTACAAGGCCTACCTGACAAACAACAGTAAAACTCAAGATATCATCATCTTCAGAGACATATCAAACTGTGAAAACTATCAAGTATCAAATAAACTGGGAAACCTGTAAAATGTATTAAGAGGGGAATTTGAAACATTTTTTGTTTCAAATCTTGAGGACATTAAGTACTTACATACTTCCTAAAATATGTCATGACAACTTTGAACTTTTGAATTTCAAAACCAGAGAAAATATTTAATTCATTAAAAGCTGTCTCCCAAGTCATTAACACATCCTAGAGAATGCCTTCCATGCCAGGTAGTAATTTACTGCTCTGTGTGTGTAGTAATTTTTATGGGTTTGTTGGAGCCAAACACCCTGAAAACAAAGGTAGCTTTTATAATCATGATTCACGATGTCAAATCACGCCATACTTGACTAAAACATCATGTCATAATTTCCTCAACACAATGTCATGCTTTTATTATAGTGGATAACTTTTGTGCTGCTCAATGTCATATGTTGTACATTAATCAAGCAGAACAAAACCTTTAAGCCAATCATGGGTGGGCAACCTTAGATTATTCTGTTGACTAAACTATAGGGAATCCTTTGGTTTCACACAGAACTCAGCTGCCGTAGTGCTGCACAACTCTTGATCAATCTGGCACATCACTGACCTTGGATATAAATACTATTCAGTGTCACTGTGACAGCACTGTCACATGTCCTGTAGCTTCTTGAATCAGATTTAGACGTGTGGGTAGAGTCAAGTCAATCTGCTGCCAATGTATGGTTGACTGTACAAGTATATAATGACATATAATAAAAAATAATCATAATTACTAGTAACTGAAAACCAAAAGGGTATTTGTAATGTTTCTTTGACAAAAGACTTCAAAACACAAGCTCATGAAACAGAATACATGATTAATGAATATTATAAGGAGTCATACCTGAAAAGAAAAAAATATGTGCAGAGGAAAAGTGAAAAGTGCAGACACTTTCAGCAGCATGAACACAAGAATCAGAGTGAGAGGAGTCTTTACAGGAACAGAACTGGCGTAAAAATAGGCCACTTGTACTCATACCCTGCGCTGTGACATCACACCGCTATCAGGCAGGGGAACCAATCACCAGCAGATTTCAGAGGGGAACAAGGGGAAGAAGAGATGGGACTTTCCCCAGGCTGGGCTTCGGTCCATCACGTGTCTCAGCACCTCTGCAGGGAGCTGAAGTGGGTGGGAGGGGGCGAGGTGCAATGGCAGATCTCTTACCATGCCTACGCAGAGAATAGTGGGGGGGGGGGGGGTTCTTCTGTCGGGTGGGAGTAAAGAAAGGATGTGGCTGGCAGGCGGATGAGATCTGGAGCACGTGGAGGAGGAGGATGACCCCGATGCTTGTGAGGTCATTCCTCCCGGACAGGGCTCTCTTCCAGGGTTACCATGGCGTCCAGGCCTGCGTTGCTGCTGCCAACAGTCGTGATGGAGACGACGGTGTGCAGCAGGATGAGGACCAGCATGCACAGCTTCAGCCTGCCGCTGCACAGGCGCGAGGCGCACGACACCGCCTGCCATGACCTCGGTGGCCACGGCGACGACCCCTGAAGCTGGGTCAGAGCACACGCCGCCCCCACGGATGGGTCACACCCACTCCATCTGACATCACAACACTCTGGTCCTCCGCCACTGTCCACAGCCTCCTTCAGCCCTGCAGCACAGACAGACAACAACCTCACAGACACTAGCGAAGGGGGGATGGCACATTGTTCATGCTTTTGGTTTATTGGTTTTTCCCACTTTATTTTGTTTATTTTATTCATTTTATCAGAGAGCAAAAATTACAACATATTATTTTGTAACGTGTCAGTCTCTTTCCAAATCTATTATTTGGGTAAACAGCGCCCTCTGTGGGAGCAACTTAAAAACTATCATTTTTTGGCACCACTGCAAACTTGCAGATAACTGTCGCTCTCTCTCTCTCTCTCTCTCTCTCTATCTCTCTCTCTCTCTCTCTCTCACACACACACACACACACACACACACACACACACTCACAGAGAGAGAGGGGGGGGGGGGGGATGGGCAGAAAGAGAGAAAAAAAGAGAAACAGACAGACAGCAAGGGAGAGAGAGGACAAGATAGGGAGAGAAAGAGAGAGACAGACAGAAAGACAGAAAGAGAGACAGAGAGACAAAGTGAGTGAGAGAGAGAGAGAGAGAGAGAGAGAGGAACCACAGATAAAGCAGATAAAGGCAAATGCAGTAACTGGATAGCAGTGTGTTCTGCTCCGTGCAGTGAGTTGTATTATTGTAAAACACTGCGGTGGTATAATACTGCCAAGAATGTTGTTTTTGTGTAGCACAAAAACAATTCAGCATCTTTTCTGTTAGCAGATTGTGTCATTGCTTAGTCTGTTTTCCCCCTGAACTCCAGCAGAGATATGCATGACGTTAGAAACGTGAGGTAAGATTTCTTTAGCTCTTGACATTATGACTGAAATAAAGCCACTGAGACACCCTGTTGCTGGCCTGCTTATCTCCCCTTCTCTCAGTGACGCACCAGTGAGGACCTAGTCAGGCTAATGTCACTCTAGTGCTTCCACTCAATAGTGTACTTTGCTGCAGTAGTCAGTCCTGCAACTTTACTAAAGGTTCCTGCTTGGCTGTCAATGAACAGAGGGAAGCCTATGTTGAACAGAGGGAAGCCTATGTTGCTTGGTGGGAGGGCTGAAGGCACTAAATTTAAGCATTAAGTTTGAGTATGTATGCTGCATTGAGGCATTTGTGATGGGTGAAAGACAGGCCCAATAGTTTTAAAATTCACAGAAAGTTATAGCCCACCAGGAAGCAAGGACACATGGGGAGAAGAACCCAGACTCTCTGCACTGCAGAGGACCAGCAAGCTATTGCTGGCCTCAATAGTTTAACATTTCACAGGAAGTATCTGCCTACCAGGAAGCAAACATATGCCAATGGCGAGAAGCCAGACATGATGAGACAAGTCTGCTCCACCAGGCTAGTGCTGGCCTACCTGTGCAGATGAAACTGGATAGGCCTCCGTACACCAGGTCCTCGTTGTCTGGCAGCACGAAGGGGCAGCTGGTCTCCACCTCCAGGCAGTATTGCTTGCACGGGACGCGGTGGAGACACTGCTGCTGTGAGGTGGGGAAGAACTCAGAACACAGCCAGGCCTTGTACACAGACTAGAAAAGGGGGGGGGGGGGCAGAGAAGAAGAAGAAGAAGAAGAAGAAGAAGAAGAAGAAGAAGAAGAAGAAGAAGAAGAAGAAGAAGAAGAAGGTAAGTTAGTCCTTCAGTGTGGAGTCAAATGTGTGTCTGTTATATTAGTACCTGCAGTGGTACATTTTAAATTATAGATGGGAGACAGAATAAAGATGTGCCTGTCTTATGAACATTGCTGAGTGAATTCTTCAATTCAGTAAGCCAGTAAGCTACAGAGGCAGAGAGAGAGAGAGCAAGAGTGAAAGAGAGAGAGAGAGAGAGAGAGAGCGAGGGAGAGGACAGAGAGAGAGAGGGAAGAGAGAGAGAGAGAAAGCGAGAGAAACTTGGTGACAGCGCACATGGTCACAACAAAAGCCAAGGGTACTAGATGCTTCTCCAACCAGTGCAAGTACCTCAGGCTAGGAACCTCAGTTTAAAAATGAAATGTAAATGAATAATAATATAAATAACAATAAAAAAAACATTAATGATGAAAGAAAGAGGAACAACTGAAAGTGAAGTGGAGGAAGACATGGTTCTGCATATCAATGATTCTTTGTCCACACGAGTATTTAAAGGATTAGTCTGTGATTTTAATCCAAAGCAGTTTCTGTCACATTCCACAAAATAATTCCTCAGAGTCCTTTAACAGTCTGTTCTGTGGGTGTTTTTAAAATTACAAACCCCTGGAGTTTATGTGCAGGCCTGAATTTATAAATGAGAAACAGTGGCTGTGATCGGACCATGTAGTATTCTAACCAATCAACGTGCTGGCATCAGAAACACTCAGAAAAGGGCTAATTTTCTGTTGAGATCAAATATCAACAAGCTTTCACTTGAATTGGAGCTAGCTTTAAAACAAAGTCCCATCTTGTTATGTTTGGTGCTTTACTCCTTCTAACTTGTCCCTCTCTCATTAGCCAGGTAGAGGAGAGCAAAGTAGAGGAGGGGAGAGCAGAGAGGAGAGGAGAGGAGAGGACAGAGGATTTCTCCCCTGACACGCACAGCTTGTGATCTCTGTCATGAGCAAAACTCCTGCAGTCTGCCCTACACAGGTGGCTCAGGCTGGTCTAATCCCATTTTAAGACACAGTGCCTTATTGCCCCCTCTTACCCATCTATTTCATCACAGACAGGGATGGATGTATGTGAACCTTAATGAACAAGCTCCAGACACTCACGGATGCTGAAGGATCCCTGAAAACAGGCAAAGTTCAAAATCGCCATCACATCCTGCTACCTTTGATATTTTTCGCCATTACACAGTGTCCAGACAGCCGTGGCGTTTCAATCAGTGGTGTATGAAAATCTTGAGTATATGCCTCTTCTCTGTCTAGCACAGGTGCCTGATCAAGGCTAAATCTGCTCCTGTTTAGCACTGTTGAGGTCATCTGAGGTGTCTCAGGTCAGACATTGGGCAAATGTGCATGGTGCTGCCACACAGGGTGACAGGGGCATGGGGGATGGGGGTTGAGGGGGAGTCAAGGCCTAAATGGGCCTCTCAGACAGTGGCAATCACTGGGGGTGGTGGCATCGCGGGGTAGTCTGACTCCGCCAAACTCGCAATCGCATTCGGCCGCGCTCGGGGACTATTCTGTTGGGCTGGAGCAGAAGACTGGAGGCGTAGCTAACGAGCATCAATCTAAATTATATGCAAACTGATTGGATCTGATGGTGGCTCTCATCACGAGTAATCAGATAAGGGCAGCCGTGCTTGGCGAGAGATATATCAGGCTCTCTGAAACTGGCGGGGAGATGAGCTGTAACACCGTTAACCCCAACAACAGGGCCTGGCCAACTTTCTGCTCATTGTTCCCCACCACTCCATCGACCTGTCATCTTCGCACCACTCTCCTAATAGCCATTTTAGGGGTTGAATTGAGTTGCATTTTGGAGGAGAGTGCCCTATTCAGCATTTGCTAAACCACTCCCCGCTGCTCGCTGAGTGGAAGTCTCCCAGAGATGGGATTGGCTGATGCTCCTGATGGCTCTCCTCCAGAGAGGCAATAATCCCAGCAGTAAGGGACCTGGGGACACATAGTCTGGCAAGGCTAGGGTTTCATTAAAATACTGACACAATACACAACCACAGAATAGCATACTATCATGTGGTGGAGAGTGTGTGTGTGTGCGCACATGTTTGTGTGTGTGTGTGTGTGTGTGTGTGTGTGTGTGTGTGTGTGTGTGTGTTAGAGGGAGAAATATAGACAGGAGCACAGACAGAGCGTTTAAGAGACATAAATTACTGTAAATACACTTCTCCTGCAAGGCTTTACAGCTGCGCTTACACACACAGACATACACACATAGAAACACTCTCCCACACCAACACACACACACACCGGGCACACACATACAAACTCACTACCTAAGATTTGCAATAATTGCTGTGCTGTGAATGACAGCCATTTTTTCCCACCCTGTCACAAA
Source organism: Setipinna tenuifilis (assembly GCA_030347295.1). Lineage (NCBI taxonomy): Eukaryota > Metazoa > Chordata > Actinopteri > Clupeiformes > Engraulidae > Setipinna > Setipinna tenuifilis. The sequence continues at coordinate 23,986,289 of CM059272.1, forward strand.
CACTTCAGCTGTGATAAATCGGAGGCCTTCTCTCTCTCACACACACACACACACACACACACTCTTCCCTCACTCCTCGCAGCACAGGGACAACCCTTTCACACACCAGACGCCCGACAACGACGCTCCATAATCAGAGGGTGTACACCAGGCCACCTTCTGTCGTACTCTAACTCTCCCCATGTGTCCTATCATTAGGTAACACTAAAGGTAGAATCACACTAATTTACTTTAACTCGCAGAGCTCGCGTAGTGCAGTGCGGTGCGGTAGGAGTTTTATGGATAGAGTTAAAACACTCACAGGATATATGTGGAGTAATTAGCATGCTAACTTTAAGGGACACCTTTTATCTGTAATTAACTAGCAATGACGGGCTCCGCTGCTCTGTGCTCTGCTGGCATCTGGTCTTATGAGCTGAGCGCATGTTTGGTAGAATACTAATCTCTGATGATAACTCTCTCTCTCTCGCCGCTAAATTTAGCTATCTGTCAGAACCGGAGGCTAATTATGAGGGGAAGCACGTTCTAGTTTAACTCCTCCCTTTGAGCCAGCAGACAGAGATGGAGAAAGAGAGGTAGAGGGAGACAGAGAGAGAAAGAGAGAGAGAAAGAGAGAGAGAGAGACTGAGGTAGAAAGAGAGAGGGAGATAAGAGAGAGAGAGACAATGAGGTAGAAAGAGAGAGGAAGATAAAATATATAGAGAGAAAGAATGAGAAAACATGTTTTTGCATTCACATTATTCTGTTTACATTCACATTCACATTTTAGTAAGCTACTGTGTTCAAAAAGAAACAAAAGGTGCATATCCAGCACTAATCAGTTCTTTGCTGCATTCAAGCTGCGTTACCCTGCTAGAGCTGTAGCTAAGGCAACAAGATGTTTCAGATCTGATTAACAGAGGGCCATTTGCCTAAACGTTGTTTAATGTCTTATCGGCGCACTTATGTGGTCATTCGCAAATCAAACAGAACAACACTGAATCATATTTTTTATACACATTCCACTTGATGGTCTCATTTACTTAACGTGAGGAATTTACTCAGTCTGCATTAATGAAAGGTGGGGTTTCCTGAGACAAAGTCCTTTGGTACAAAGTGTCCTGTGATAATTACTGACAGCCTCGGGAGAGGAACATATTGATGGAAACCCCTTCTGTGGCCTGCTCTAAATTAAGAGAAATCCTGTCTAATTGTTGTTACTCTGCGGGCCACACAGAGGAAGGGTTGCTAGGCACAGAATAGTATCTATGGAGACATCAGATCCCCCCCCACACCCACCCATCACCACTACCCAACTACTGTCCTATCAAGGGAGCACCACTGGACTGACCCACTCTCTAGCTCTATCTTTCTTACCGCTGTGGTGCCAGGGACAAAGCACTGACCCAAGTAACCTCAACATCACTGGTTCAAATCCCAGCATATGCTTTGGGCAGTCATGGGCTAGTGACTAAGGAGTTGGACTTGCAGACAGGGTCACAGGTTGAATTTCCTACATTGACAGGTGGGTGGGGGAAGTGACAGACCAGTGACTGAGGTGCCCTGAGCATGGTACCGTCCACACACAGTGCTCCCCGGGCACTATTGTCGTGGCTGCCCCCTGCTCATGCGATTGAATTTTGTTGTGTGTGCTGTGTGATCACAATGTCAAATGGGAATCACTTTCACTTTTCAATAAAATGATAGTCTCCAAAACCAACATCAGACATGGTCAACCTAATGCCTGACAATAAAGTTAACAAAACTCCCTTTATAGCACACCAGAACATAATGGAGGAGTTACAGTGCAGTCATAGCCAGCTCTCATTATGGTGTTTTCCATTTCAACTGCATGAATATGGAACAGATGCTCCTGTGTAGAAATAGGGAGCACTGCTGAAGAGAAATTTAAACAATTCAAGTCAATCAACACAATTCAAACAAAACATCGGAAAGTATAAACAGACAAATCACACACTAATAGGAGCTAGTCGGCCAATGATGAAATCCAGAGGTGGACAAACCGTCTTGAGAAAGTAAAAGTCCTGCCAGATATTCCTTCTGCCTGTGCTCCTAACAGAGGTGATTTCACTAATTACCTCATCTACCTGGCTGAAGAGGTGTGCTAATTAGGATCAGCTGGTCCAGTGAATTGGCTGGAACAAATATATGGCAGGGCTTTTACTTTCTGAACCCATGATGTCTGCCTCTGATTAAATCATTTCTGCTAGAATACTTCAGCTCTCCTGATAGCTACCCCTGCAAAAAATATGGTGTGTTCCCAATGGCGGGACAAAATGCTCTGCTGTGCGCAGTGAGTAATCGTTCCACTGATATTTCCACAGGTGCCCACACTGCCACAGCAGGACTTCCAATGCAGGCAAGGCCAGCAGCACTCTCTCCCCAGCCCTGCCTGACAACCCAGCTAGCTCAGTGTAGCAGCCACAGGGCTGGTGTAAGGTTGACGACACAGAGATTCACTGATGCGATTGAGCTGGATGGAAAGCCGACTACTGACTTCTTTGGCCATCTCATGCATCATATCGTGCTTTCTCTGTTCAGTCAACACTGGCTTCTATTATTCTTATTGCTGACATTTCAAAACAATATCAATGATAAGATTGCATCCACTCACACTCTCAGAAAAGAAGGTACGGAATTGTACTTTTACTTGTCACATTGGCAGTACAATCCCAGGCACATAACTGAACTTTTTAAAGACTGTTTCACACCTAGTTTCTTCAGTGCTGAATAGGTACACATCAGTACCTTCATACCATCCAAATAATATCCTTTGGGGGTACATTAATGCTGATTGTACCCTAAGATACAGATTTGTACCTCTACACACTAAAAAATAATGGGATAGTAGGGGTACAAATCTGTGCCTTTGAGGGTACTGCCGGTGTACCAAGTAAAAGTAAAATTCTGTACCGTCTTTTCTGAGTGTAGAATGACCTTGTAGTCATTTCTACAAACTGACACTGATTACTGATTCATCAACTATTTCAATAGGCTAGAACAATAGTAACACTGCCCACCCTTTAGTGTGAGTGTGAGTTTTTGAACATTCTATTATGAAATGTGTTCTACAATGATTTATGATTCTAAAATTCCACATTATATTTTATGGACCCCAACATTCTTCTGAACTTTCATCCTCCCAACATTCCCTTCACACCCATGTGTGACATCCATAAATGGTTAAGGGTGCATATTATTAAGAGTACGAATACGAACACTTTTAATGTCCACAAAGTGGAAATTTGTCTTTGGTTTCACCACATATAGACGACAAACATTTAAACATTCAGCTCACTGCAATAGCACCACACAGGCATCACAGAACCCACTTCCACATACACAGCACTGCATTTTATAAAAACAAGGGAAACACCTAATTTGTCAACTATCATAAAAATTTCCCTATAATATGAATACATAAGCACCCTCTGTAGGAGTGGTAAATAGATAAATAAATAATACTATAATGACTATAAAAAATAAACAGACCTACAAAGGACTGGGGTGGATTTGGCAAGAGTGTCTATGCTATTTATTGCCCTAATTCCATTGGGGACAAAGGAGTTTTTAAAAATATTCTTCTTTGCATTGGGCCCTCTAAAACGCCTCCTTGAGGGTAAAAGCTCACTTTTTGAAACTCACCAAAATAACCGAAATACAGCATTCACCCATGAACACATACACACACACACACACACACACACACGCACACACACACACACACACAATCAATCCATAAACATGACCACACTTACACACAGAAATGTGCAGAAATGTCTCTGCAGAGTGACAGGCATTTTCCCAACCTGTCACGTGGAGTTCAGCTGTGACAACTCAGACGTCTTCTCACACACTTTTCTCTCACCTCCCACAGTGACACACTCCAGTCAGACCAGATCCTGGAGTGGCTTGATAATCATACAACATAGTGCCTTAATCAGATATTTAAGCCCCTTCAATCACCCCTCGTCCACTGTGTCGATTATTATGTAGCACAGCAGGTGACAGGTGGTATCACTTAGTAGGCAAATTAGTTCACACTATGTCAAGTGTTTAAGGTTCTCAAAACTCATTTCTCATATTTTCCACCATTCATTAAGGCCCTGTACACACTAAGGTGGATAATAATAAATAATATATCCGGTTAGCCTTTCCGTACACACTAATACGCCGTATTCCAACACCGAAAACGATGCTTTTTGAAAACGATCGCTAAAGTGGATAAATCTGAAAACTCCGGCTTGGCGTTGTAGTGTGTACGGCGAAAACGGAGAGTTTGAAATACGATGATGTTCGGTTATAGTGTGGGTATAGTGATAATTTGTCGCGCGCCTGTAATCAAACAGCTTGCACGGCGGGAGTCGGGAGTGACGTAACAGACACAACAAAAATGTAGAAAATTCTGAAAACGGTATAAAAACGATAATGTGGACGTAGATCGTTTTAACTATGGATATGTGTATTCATATTTATCCTGCTTAGTGTGTACAGGGCCTAAGATAAAGCTACAGTAGAATATTTAAAAGTTAAACACTGGCCATTTTACCTGCATTCATTATAAAGGGAAAATATTCCAAGTAACAAGCAGATTTAGCTCTAAAAACAGTAACAGAGTACAAGGATAGAAATATCCCTCCAACACCCCACACCCCACCCACCCCCCCACACACACACATACACACACTAACACACACACAAACACAAAAAAACATCAGCTTCACTCCAGGCTCTGCCTTCTATAGCAACAATGATAAACCGGCTCGACAAGAACTCAAAATTCAAGCATGACACAAAAGAGGGATTAATGAAATCATATTATCTCTGGACTCTGGGGCTGTGTGCTGGGCACTCACTGCAGTGCAAGAAGAGACATGACGAAGCCGAGCCTCTTCGGCCTGCAATGGGCCATGTCCCTCTCTGCCCCAGGGGCTGATGGGAAACCCCAGAGATCTCATTATCGCCTCCCTCCCCTGTGCTGCCAGGTGAGGCGCAGGTGAGGGGTGGGCTCTGTGGATCATGAGGCGGTCGAGTCAATGGGGCCTAAGGGGCAGTGGGGGGGTGGGGTGGGGTGGTCACAGTTTCAATGCATCATGAGCCAGTTAGGGCACAATGGCTGAGGAAATGAAAGGCTGCTGTCACGCAGTGCGGTAGCTGCTAGAGCATGCTCAGTGTGTGTTTGTGTGTGTGTGTGTGTGTGTGTGTGTGTGTGTAAGTGGCCTTTCTCAGGATGTGTGCTTATGACAGACGAGTCACCCTGCTCCACTGCCAGAGCAGAAGTGTTAGATACTGCATGGCAGAGGAGCAACTTGACCAAATGTTTACATGAATTTGTAAGTCTGTGTGTGTGTGTGTGTGTGTGTGTGTGTGTGTGTGTGTGTGTGTGTGTGTGTGTGTGTGTGTTAAATCCCTGGTAACACAAAACTTACAATATTTTAGTAGAGCAGAGACACATACACACAAACACACAACATAACAGGACATAGAAAGAGAGAGAGAGACAGAGAGTGAGAGACAGAGCGAAAAAGAGACAGAAAGAGAGGGAGGGAGAAAGAGATTGAGAAAAAATGGCAAGCTATTTCTAGTCTATATATTCTGAAAAGACCTGGTGGCATTTTATCCCTAAGTGCTCCCATAACCATGCATTTGACATGCCAGGTCATAGCACTCATTAACACTGAGGTCATTTTTTCAGAAAATGGATCATAGAGGACTATACGTACTATCTGAAAATAAAACTGACTGCCCCAAATCTTGACATGATATCTTCCAGCAAGTCTTACATCATACATACCACAACACAGTTCTTCCCATTTTACCACACAGATGGAGGAAAAGAGTTCTGCTCAACACCTCTGACTGACACCATGTCTGAAGGCCTGGCAGAGTTTTCCTAACCGCAAGGGATTGTGGGTTGGCACCAGTGGAGCTGTGTGATCATGTGCAAGGTGCCCTCTAACTAAGAAAACTGCATTAGGTGCACCTGGCTCTCTCTCCACATCACCACACCACTGTTCTCATCTGTACTGACACATTTGGAACTTTCCCCCAAACATACTCTAGACTTACGTAATTTGTTAGTGCTTAAAGATAATGATAGCTGCCCTTTACAATCAGCGTATGTGTACAACAGATGATAGGCCTAGAAACATACAAGAATATACACGTGAAACACATCAGTCTACAAATACAATCTAAATATATTTATGATCAGGGATTAGATTTAGAGTAGCCATATTAACAAAACTGGAAACTAAAATACTGCAGCAGCAGAGATGTGTTTTTCCTCATAGCTGCGTAGGAATAAACATCAAACCTGTTCCTCATTTGCAATGGTAAAATGGATTGATGATAGCCAGTGGCACCAAGCAATTATGATAATGAACTGCTCCTTAAATACATACCACACAACAGTGTAATTTATTGCTACTTTATATGACAACTTGTGAAAGTTTGTGCCAAATTAAGACACTACTGCTGTGCTTGAGGAAAGGGACCTACCAGGACATTTTTATATGTTGCTGACTCCACTGCTTGCCCAGCATGCTTCATTAGGGCCATGTTATATCTGCCAGAGTGTTTTTTTTCTCACACATACCCCATTTAATCAGCACACGCTCTGCAGAAAACAACCCTGGTGTGTCTGGCCAACATGGACTCCGGTCATTAGAAACAAACTCAAAACAACTAACTCAAAGTCCAACACTACCTCATGAGATCCAGCAAACAAGGCCAAAGAGCCATCTGTCTCCAAATCAGGCCAGCCTGCCTACACAGAATGGTGTGGTGATGGTCGGTATTCCCACTTGTGTCATTTGGTTATAACATCTGGACTTAAATTAAATCAGTTTGTCATTCAGTTTAACAATCTGTGATTCTGCAGTATAGCCTCAGTGCAGTCATTTTTTATAGCCAGGGAGGGTTCAATTGTTTATATTGCGAAATATAATAATAAAACAATTTGTCTCTAACTCATGAGTAATAGACTGCATTGTCTTGAAAAGGCTTCAGTGGCATATCAAAAAAGCTGTGAGTCAGGTTAAACTCTTCTCCAGCTCCTAAAAATTACATTTCCCGGCTGCATTTTAACAAATGTTAACTGCATGGCAAGTAAAATGCATAGAGTGTCTTAATGCTTAGTAAGCATATACTAGTAATTAAAATGTGGTGGAAAAAATAATCTAGTACATCTGTTGATTTTAAGTGTGCAAACATGGTACATTATGTTGTTCAATGAGTTTAACAGAGCACAAATAGCTGAGGAGGAGGAATTCTCTGGGGAAAAAGGGAAAAAAAACATGGCTGACCCTTAGTAAAGCTAGAATGTGTGTTGCCTTTAACAGTGTTTGTGTTTGGTGTGGCATCAAAACACATAGCATATCTTTTACATAATCCTTACTGCATTCAGCAGGTTATCTCTTGGAAGCCAAAGACAAATGACTTTGTCTTACTGTACTTCTACAAGAATGTTATCCCCAAACCCTATTGAAGTGTCAAATGAGAAATAAAGCCAAAACAGATTAATATGCAAAAGCACTAAACGCTGAATTAATTTCATAAATGTTAATTACATTTACTATTGTGTTACTATGCTGCTGCCCAAGCCTACTGTAGCCAGAGGATAAGGAAGAGTGTGACTCTTTGTGACCTAGTGGAGGTCATCAAGAAGATGGAGGAGAGAGAAATGGAGAGCGAGAGGGGAATGAGGAGAGGGGAGAGGGAGGCCCTTGTGAAAGAGGGCAGGTGATGGAGGGAGCTTGAAGGAGAAGAGCAGAGAGATGGAGAGGTGGGCATCAAAGTAGAAATGAGCAGCAGAGGCACATGAGAGAGGGGAGGGGAAAGAAAGAGAGATATGCTAGAGGAAAAAAGATTTTGGAAAAACTAGTAAATAAAACATGTATATTTTTCTAACCACATTATTGAGGCCTTTAGAATAGATATTAGAGTTCAATAATGCATAAGTTGAGTACATGAGACTCTGTTGCAGAAAGATTTCACAGTCAGAGTAATGCAGTAGATAAGTTATCTTTTAACATTACCTATGCGGCAGAGAGATTTATTATGTGGCTCAGAAGGTAGATAGTTTAAAGAGGATAAGACAGCTGTCAGACGAACAGACAACAGGCCTCCCACTTAAAGTGCTTTGTTTAAAGTCTGTCTTTATTTTTAAAACCCTTGCAGGTCCAACAAATGATGACTGAAAGCCATGTCAATGAATAGTTGAATATAGTTTTGTTATGAGGACTTTCTTTAAATCATGTACTGCAAATCAGGGCTGTGCAAAATTTAGAAAAAGACTGAGATGTGTCAAATGTTGCACAGCCCTGCTGTAAATGTTACCTTTTAATGTTTGATGCTGAAGGACAAATGAGAGATTATACTAAAACTAATGGACTCATACACTGTAAATACAAATGTGAGATGTTTATTGAATTTGTGATGTGGCTAAATTGACAGACACTTAATAGACTGATCTGCCCCAAGTGGTTGGACCTCTTAGTTGGTTTATTCATACGGGAATTGATTGAACTTCACCAATATATGAAAAAATCCCTACTAGGTCATCTGAAGTGTGCTCAAGTCATTGAAGGTAAATAAACTGGCTTGTTATATGACACCACTGCGTCAATTTACCTCATCAGTTAAAGGTCTGTCTCAGTGTGATATTTAAAACTCTGATAATTAAAAAAGGAAGTGAGAAATGTCTTGTTCTGCTTCTGTGAAATTACAGCACAAATGCTGCATGTAAGCCTCTTTGTGAAGAATGCACGGCAACATTTTTCAAGTGGTGGTTGCAAGTACCTGTGAGAGTGGCGATGGGTGTCATCTGTTACCATGCAGGACAAAGGGCAGGTAATATGGTGATAGGGGCGCACCTGATTAGCATCCTTACTAACTCCTGAAGTACCCACAGAACACACTACAGTTACCATAGGATGGGAGACTCTTCACCCATTTTTGTGCATGCTGAGAAACCGAACAGAACCCTTCTCTGCACCTGCACTGCGGGGAATCCCCACTGCCGTGTTTTAGTGTGTTCTGACAAGCACCTGAACCCCCAATCTGACTGGAGGGCACTCAATATATTCACACATCTCAGTGAGCCAAGCATCCAAGCAGTTCAAGGCCTGGGAAACAGAGGGAAAGGCAGTGAGAAAAGCCTACTGAAAGGTAACCTTACTGCAATTGTGGAACCAACAATTGTGTTTTTATACAAGCACCTTTCAGGCTGTGACCCTTATTTTTTACTGCAACAAATGTTATTGTACATTAACATTTCTTTCTGCTTTAGAGTTAGGTTAATGCAAGAATGACCATAATATCAGCCTTGCCACTGTAATTCACGCTGTCACTCTCTCTTCTCCCTCTTAAGTCTCTGTGTCGTGTCGAAATACATTCACCTCCAACTTCAGCGTGCGAAATGGCTACACAAGACTTGTTATTATTTGGTGTGGACCGGCAGACGGAGAGTGGACGGACAATTCCAGCAGCTCTGTGCGAGTGGGTGAGGGTCAGAAGAGCCACATTATCCACTCCAAAGAGCATGAATCAGTGACGCCACCTGAGTCTAAAATGCCACAAGTCGTGCCTATTCAGAGCCTCCACGTGGAGCCTCTATTCTCATTATTCTGACCCACTGATTCAGAGCCTGATGGAAGGTAGAGAGCTGTGGTTGTGAATGTCTTACCAGAGTGGTAAAAGCATTCATCCCCTGATGAGGGGGTGGGGTAGGGGGTCTCTCCTATAGCAACCAGACTGGACATGAGGCATTTTTGCATCATGCAATAAGATTCATGGCTGAACAACTGCCGGTCTGTCTACCCAAGGCAGCTCTACCGACAGTAAATGTGATCTTGTTTTTTTCCTGTAAGCAATACGGCTGGGCAAAGCTAGCTGACAGGTTTTTTTTGTCAAACCAGTGTGTTCATCTGCATTAGAAGTCTTGATGTGCACTCGGCAAAAAAAGAGCTAGAATGTCTTTTCTCTTTTTCAAGCCTGTAAACTCAAAAAAAGGCAAACAAAGCAACAGGCTGTTCAAGGACACTGCCCAGGGCTGCAGGGAGCTTTGGGGATGTTCCCTGTGGTGAATGTCACTGGCTTAGCCCAGTAAACCCAGAGTCTATGCCTGTGGGAAAGAGGAGGTTGGTGGGAAAGGCAATCCCAGAATCCCTCCTGTCCTCGGGCTGTGGTAAAGGCCATCTTTACACAAGGGCTAGAGGACATGACTCCTGCAGCGTTGCGGAACCAGGGAGCCCCTTCTGCAGCACCGCTGGAATCCTGCAGTACACAGAGTAGGAATGGGCACACACCAGTGATGCCCATACACAGACCAATGTGCGCCAGTCTGTCACACAACCAAATTGATTCCATGTTTTTCTCCCCCCCCCCCCCAAAATGCGACTATTGTTTCATTCATTCAGGTCCACTTAACTCTCTCTCTTTCCCCCTCATTCTCGTTCACGTTCACACACACACACACACACACACACACACACACACACACACACACACACACACACACACACACAGTGTTTATAGAGAACCAGGTATGGTTTGGCTCCTGCAAAAGCAGAGAGGCTCTCCTCTCACAGAAGGTGGGTTCCCCCCTTCATCAAAAAGTCATGAAGGGCACTCCTGCAGAGCCGAGCAGATGGGAAAGATCACACCGTAACTGAGCTACACTCCCACATACTTTTAGTGCCAGTAAGGAATCAATAAACAGGTATATAAGTATGATATGCACATTTAGTTTAAGACAAAGTTATATGACTACATTTTATCATTTTATCTTCTCTATCTCTCTATCTTTATCTTATCTTTTATCATGTTTTGCTCCTACATATAGCCAAAAGTGCACAGTACTGTAAACTGTTACAGACTGTGTGGCAAAAAAGATGTAAAGGCAAAGCTCCGATACCATGTGTTTTTCCCAGGTATATAAGCAGCCAGTGCCGTCCCAAACCCCCTCACGGTCTGTCTCAAGCTGAGCCTTGGTAAATGTGAAATGTGTTTCATTCAAAGAAGAACTTCAGCTGAAACTGGATTGTTGTTCCTTGGTTGTCAGTCGCCTCAGCTAAAAAAAAACGTCTGCAACGGGAAGAAATGTAAATGCGCTGCATTCAGGTTAGCAGGCCCACAGTGTGGTGCATGCAAAAAGGCAGCGCTGAGGACATAATGGCTGTTTCTGAAAGAATCTCTCACTGAAAGTTGTCCCAGTGGACATATTTGGAGTGAATACCAGGAAGTGTTCCGACTGAGCACTATGTCTCCCTGACAAGACTTGGACACATAACCATTATCACTTGTACCATCCAAACACATTGTTGTATCATCCAAACACACATTTGGAAACCGGAAATAATAGTAATTCTTGGTTCTGCTCATACCAGATTTTTTTTTACTCTGTATTTGAATTACTCCCTGATGCCAAATGCTACACCTCTTCCATCTCCAGCTGTAAGTGATAACAAACAAACTGATATGTATTCCCTGATAGGGTCTTTGTATTTTTCCAATCAGATACAGCTGCATTAGCGGTACTGCCACAGCCTGTCAAAGGGCTCAGAAGGACCTGGGGAAATACATGACCATTACGCCATAATTAGTGACATCTGTAAACAGGAGATGAGCCAAGATGAACAATAGCTGTTTTCCTCTGAGGGGATGGGGCTTCAACCATTATGACACAGGTCTTAGATGGAGGGAGCAGCAGTGTGAAAAGACCTCCTTTTTCTGTGAGTACCAACACAGCAACATATTTGTCCTTGAGAAAGTATCGTGTGCGTCAGCACACAGGGGCCTACGCATGTTAGGGGGAATGTGTGCACATCCTACAGAACCGGGCGGTGATGTTATGTGACGGTAGGTCCACCTGAGGTGCCATTCTGATGCACGCCTACAGTATGTACTGGCCAGCAGTCTAGATGTCCACAGGGTGCATGTTTAACACCTCGTTATCTTTACCAACAAGCTCGCTCAGCTTGAACTGTCAGAGATGTACCAGATACATCACCCGCAGACATCGCTAATATGTGATATTTAAGAAACACTACATTTCCTATCTTGCATCAGTTTTGTTTAAAATGAACAAAAATTACGCGTCTTTTTGTGATTTTTGACTGTAATGCAAGAGGTTTCTGGAACACACATAGCCACAGAGACTAGTTCACTTAAAATGTTCAATTGATTTTCTACTACTGGCTGGCAAGATTTCATAACATACCTCCACTCAGAATCAAATCAAAATGTGTGTTTTGTGCATTCAGGCCAACTTAAAACCTCTATCTGGCCTGCTGTCAGGTCCCATTACACAAACAGTTTACAGCAACACAGTCCAAGAGAGCATCCTTCTGAGGGCATCCTTCTGAGGGCATCCTTCGTACACTATGACAAATACAAATACAAATAACAGAGCCAAAGTGTGACTGTAATAACGGCATACTGGTAGTTGGAGCATTGCCGAAACAGCCCGCCGTGTGATGAATAGCATAATAGCAGCAATCATAGTGGTGGTGCTACTAGGACAGCAACATCAATATTATTACTGGGGCAGTGGAGACAACATCTAAACCAATCACTGGACACACTAATTGGGCTTGTTGGATGCCAGTCAAGAAGTTCTTGGTTGTTTCTCTCAGAAAGTCATTTTCGAATCCATTTTAGAAAGTCTCTCTCTCTTTCGCTCTCTCTCTCTCTCTCTCTCTCATTAGTGCGACTCCAGTATTGTGCACAAAACACACAGGACAGGGCGAAGAGGACACCGCGGAACCTTTCTGCTTCAAACGCAGTTAGGATTTCACAGCACACATACACAGTCTTAAAGCTTACAGCAGCTGGGGGAACTTCATTTGAAATATGGGCAATAAATAGCATTTCCATGGTGTGGCTGTTGTGAATGCCTGGTTACCATCTAGCCACTATATGATAGTCTCTACTCTCACTTCACAGCTAAAAGAATTTCTGCCATGGCCTTGTGGGTAAGTCTGATCGTGTAAGAGTTTTATAGAAAGGTAAGTGAGGTACACAAAGCTGCCTACCCCTCAGAGATGCTCTCTGGCCTGCCTGTAGGTGGACAACCTTACAGAATAACACGATGTATGCTCTCCAGTTTTGAACTTTCAAATAACAAATGTAGGTTTAATCCATACCATTATACCTTTACTTATGATTTTTTAAACTGATTAACATCTGTTTTAAACTGTGTTTTTGATTCCAGCCTGGCAGAGGAAGAGCAGCTCGTTGACTACCTGGACCTACCACACATTACAGCACAATGCAGAACTTAATAATCAGTAACTAAAGGAAAACTCAGAACACCCGGTGTCTTCCCCTGAGTAATTAAGAAACTCATCTTTTCTTTGGGCAGTATTTTGGTCACAGGTTGGTGAGAAAAAGAAAGAAAAAGGGAGACAATGACAAAGGTAAAGGGGCTAGCGTGCTTGACTATGACAGAGTGGTGCACCCAGAGAGGAGAATAACTAGGACAGACCGTGTACTCACAAACAGACACATTCCCTCTCTCCCTCCTCCCCTGACATCTTGATCTCAGTTGCTGCACACACACTCACACCCTTGTGCTCTTACTCACACACATACACACGCACAAAGAGAGTGTGTGTGAAAAAGACAGACAGAAACACAGACAGAGAGAGAGCGAGAGAGAGAGGGAGGGAGGGAGAGAGAGAGAGCGAGAGAGAGAGAGAGCAAACAACAGAAAGGGAGACTGCCACACTTAGGGGAGGCAAAGAGAGAGAGAGAGAGAGAAGAGAGAGAAACCTTCAGAGCGTTCAAGTCTTTCCGTCTGTGATCTTATTTAGTGTTCCCTCAGTAGTGACCTGTGGGACTAAATGGTGAGGCAGTCTAGAGTTCACCACAGGTCCTGCAACCTGTACACCCACTTCTGACTTGAGTGCGTGTTCACTGAGCAGAAGCTCAGCGCCTCACTTACGTCAGCTCAGTAAACTACAAGGGCCTCATATCCCCTCGGTCACCTGCTGTCACTCAGATCACACATCCCCTCTGACGCGGGCCTGTGAGCTCTCGCACTCACACGCGCGCCACAAGTGCGCCCCTGTGACAGCGGCCCCTTACCTTACAGTACTCTGTGTGCGATCTGACGGAATAGTCCTCTGATAGATACTTGAGAAAGAGGATGTCGAACTCCTCATATTTTTCCTGAGCATGTTGATCCAGCCTAACGTACGCCTGGACGCACGCGCTGCACAGATCCCCGTCTTCCTCTCCACCGCCGAACAGTTCCCGGATGACGTTTGCGAGGCTGCAGTTCAACCCGTCCGGGCTCGCCATGCCTTGCAGGAGGTCTGCCACAGAGTAAGTGTCACAAAAAGAGAGGCTGAAATTCCGAAAGTATTCCAAGAACATATGGGGTGACATGACGGCGGAAGCTGAGAATGATCCAATTAGGCCAATTTTTTGCCGATACAGTGCCATGCATGAGGACTCCAGAGGCGTCCGACTCTGGGGGTCAGTGCACTGTGGAGTGGGAGGCGCGGATTTGGTCTGATTGCTAAGAAAAACACATTTCTCCCCCCCGAGGACCGGCTGGACCCCGTCGGTTGCGTTGCCCCAGGCTCTACGTTGGCTCCGGTCTTTGGACTTCAGCTTAACTCCCGCGCACAGCCAGAGGTGGTCAGAGAGAAGGACGGTGAAAAATAAAAGAGATGCCAAAGACATTCGCCATTTCTGTACCCTCTCTGAGTCGGTACATGGTTTGTCGCTTTGTTTGGGTGCACAGCAAATTTTTACAACAGCGTCATCTTCCCTTCGACACATCCAAGCACCCCTGATCATATTTTAGGGGGGAGACAAAAGCGAGCTCAGATGGGCTTGTCACCTCCGCAATATATCCCCCAAAACAATGTCACCTACCTCGTTTGCAACATGATGATAGATGGTATTTGTCCACACTGTTGCATCGACGGAACCAAACAACTGTCTAACACCTGTTTTTTTAATTTTGACAATTCATATCATAATGAATACGACCGGCGTAATATTCCCTAAACAGTCTCAATTTAGACATGCCGCGAAAGCCGACCGACATGTCCATCGCCAGTTGAGCATCATCCAGGAAACGCATAGCAACGTCCAGTAAAGAAATCTTATTTGAGAATGGTCCTCTTCGAACAGCCAGACATGGTCCTTATTTTTTCTTCCGAGTTTGGTGTAGAGAGCTGTACCTCCTCATCATCTTTAACCCTGTTCTGATGGCTGTTTCAGGCTGTCGCCATCTTCGCTTTTGCACAGAAAAACCTTGAGATTTTTTAATTGAAGGCAGGGGTGGGGCGCCTGCGCTCTTGCTCTCCTCCGGAACGCCTCACGTCCTTTCCCGTGCCCATTAAAGAGGGCAGAGCTCTCCATTCATCCCCAACTTTTCATTCATTCCCTTTTCTGCCACCCTTTCTCTCAGGAAGGCGACACCGAGGGAAAATGCAAACACCAGCTGTGCGCATCCGTCCCTTTACCAGAGATGTGCGCAATCCAGGTGCCAAGGCAAAGTAGCGGAGTACTAAATAATGCTAAACCAAAGCTCTGTGTGCTGATTAATAGGCGACCAGAGTGACATGTAATTATATATCTGCGATCAGGTAGAGTGTGAATGTGGCGAATGTATCGATGTCAGTCGTAAATGTAGATGTTATTCACTTCAAAACGTGGCCAGCGCACAGCCAAGTCCAGCTACTAATTCGTTTTTCAGTGTTGCTCATATAGGTGATATTAAACCCCAGACAAAGACATGCTTGTGCATTACACAAATAATTAGTGTAAACACAGGAGCAGAATATAGCGTATGTGTATGTTGTCCTTGTTAAAACAAATATAGTGGCATGATATATCAAGCACAAATGTGATGATGTGTAAATCAGTTCTTTAAAATCTTAGTCTTACATACATAGTCAAGGGAGTAAGTTGCACGTTGCTTACAATTTAACTCCCTTGACTACCATAACATGGATGAATGACAATCTTCACAGACATATCTTACATACATAGAATTACTGTCATAACAAATATCCAAATATACGATTGTATGTTAAAACCTAATAAAAACATTTGGGAAAAAATCTTAGTCTTGGCTATGCTAAAAAGGTCTTCCAAAATATGGACTGCTATGGCCTGTATGAGGAAGGCTAAGTAGAAAAAACCCACAAGTGCCCAAAGAAACTCATATTGTAAGAACCTCTTATTTTTTGTCTCAGGGACAGTAATCTTTTAGCTATGTTAAAAAATTAACGTGCCCATATTGTCATAAATACCCTATTGTCATAAACACTTTACTAGTTATTACATATTTATAACAGATACAATTACAGGACAGTAGTTCTATTTTACAATCAAACTGGCAAGACACTTCTGTGTGGTTGATGTGGGTTCGGTTATTTCTAATAATGATTTCAAATCCCACATTAAACTGAGCAGAAACTGTAAAAACATAATATTTTACTTTAATTGCTTCTTTTAAAAAGATGTGCCTATAATCTTCGGTGCTACTCTACATGAGAGCCTGATTAGTAGTTGTTCCCGCAATACTCGCAATGTAATGTAATGCAATGACCCACACCCGTCCCATTGCATCAGGAACACATTAGAGTTTAACAAAGAGTAATGGCCTACACTGGTTCATTGCTGGACTGATGAACCATTATAGCAATTCACTGTGGTTGTGGTTCAGGTAACTCATTTGTGCACCAGTGGAGACTCCCGATAAATAGATTTTGAAAAGCCATGATCTTCAAATAACCGCTCACAGATATAATGTGATAGTGTGAGCTACATTGTCAGCCATTTTGGAGTGAAGTGAGAATTAACAGATCATATTTATAATTGGATTTCAGTATTTACCATTTAGCACTGCAATTGATTTTAGTTAAATGCAAATTGCACTACAGATTGCTTGATCAATCAATTTGAGTGGGACGTCCACACCATCAAAGTGAAAGCTAAATCGTCTCATTTTCTTTTTCTAAGACTTGTCTTTTGCAAACAACACTGGGGTATTATTACTATCTCAGTCAAAAGTGATTACACTGTAATTTCCCAGCTTGGTTCGTCTGTCTGTCTGTCTGTATCTATCTATCTATCTATCTATAGATGTATTTATTTACATTTCATGTACAGATGTCAGATCACCCATAAAGCTCACTCTCTTACAAATGTAACCAAAGCAAGCCATCATGTTACCACCATATACAGTCTATGGTTACCACCCATGTACTAATAGATAGATAGATAGATAGATAGATAGATAGATAGATAGATAGATAGATAGATAGATAGATAGATTGATTGAAAGCTACACTTCATTTTATTAATACTAAAGTATGAAAATATCTTAAATAGTTTTAGGTGGATTAATGAATGATCAAAGAGACCATAATTGGAATCATCAATCCTTCCATGCTTTGTGCGTAGGAATCACTATTATCTTTGTAAATAATGGGTAAGTGACGTATGTAGCTGGGGCTTCATAACCATATGTGACACTCCCTCAGGCTGGCAAACCCAGTGACCTGGACCGCTGTACCACAACTCTGTTTGTGATTGAGTGTGACTGCATGAAGAATGGCACTGGCAGGACCACAGAGAGAATTGAAGACTCACATAACACTTTGAGTCTAATTTAATAAGGGCCATCACCCATATGCCAAACAGATTACAAGCAGTGCGCACAGCCTTGACAGGTCACTTTGATTTCCCAACACATTGATTTTTCAACTCAGAACTATTCAGTTTGAATGATGGTGTTTGTTTGAGTCCATACATGACTCCCACACAGTCACCCCTGATTCATTTTTACTACGCCAAAGCTTTGTTGATGGTCTGTTGTGTTCTACAAGCTTACTTTTCAAGTCATTATGTTATCATAGTTTAATGGGTGCAACTCATCCTCTGATTTGCACTCTGCACTCTGTATATATGTTGTACAAGTTTCATTTTCTCTTGCAAAAAAATGCTGTGGGAATCAATATTGGCAATCAATATTGTAGAAGGGTAATTAAAGTAGCTACTGATGGTTTCAAACTGCCAGATGTCGATTTCTTTGATTTGGCTGAATCACAGCTGGAGAATCCAATTCAGAAGGACAGTGAGTCCCTTACACAAGAATCTGAATCAAGAATCCCACAGGCACATTATAAAGCTTAAACAACAAGAGGTTCCAAACTACAACAACAACTAACTAATGTAAGGCAAATAGCAGCAACAAACCACATAGACCCACAAAAACAGATAAATGATAAATAATGATACATAACTGCATATCGATCACATTTAGGATGATAGTTTAAATGTATTGTTCCATAGAACAATGTTGCATATCGTTTAATTAAGGAACTTAACTCTGAGCTGCAGCTGTCCCCCTTCTTTTGGAAAGACAAAACACTTGCCACAGAGCTTAATTTTTAAGCTTCATGGCTGTAATTGTGTACCTTCGTGCCATTACAGTGTACTGGTAAGATGGTGCAATGACAATAAAGACTATTTTACTATTCTATTTGCGATAGGTTCATTACATATTATTCAAGCAACTGTGTGTGGTTCAGTCACTGGATTAGAAGTATTTAGCGTTTAAAATGGTTATCTTTTCTTCTGTTATTGTACGTTTAAATGGTTTGCTTTATCATTGTTTTAAAGATATGTCAAAGAGTTTTACATATGCTTGAATTTGATCCACCAAGAACAACAGGAGCAAGAAAAAAAACATTCTATTTTAACAAACAAAAGCTTTAAGCACAACCAGTTGTTCATATCCTCCTTGATAATCCTCCTGGTCTCCCTTACTTCCCATACTCATTTGCATAAGTGACAGAGAAACACATGCACATCACCTGTCTTTATTTGTGGCCAATATAATTGGCAGAAACTGACAGCAGGAACTTTTTGCATGTTGGGAAATTGTGGTTTTGTCATAAAAAGGTGTGTGTTTTGCCTGAAGCTGCAATAGGCCATGTATAGACTATGGTGCATATTGTGTATGGAAAGAACATCAAGGTGAAGAGCTGACTCACTTATTTGGTATGCTATAAGGGACACATTCCTTATCAGTAGTTCAGAAATGTACCACAAGGTCTATCCATAGTGGCATTGTACTTCATACACAGGCTATATTCTCTGCCCTGCAGTAAAATAAGTAGTTTACCAAGGATTTTAAAGCTCAGAAGAAAAGCTGGTGTAGAAGAATGAAGACATGCTGTATATCTGCTTACATAGAACACTGACAGAACAGCTGGAGAACTGTGAAAAATACTATAGGCCTAGTCAAGAAGCCTGACATGATTGTGTATAGTCAAATGAGTTGTGCCCATGAATCTGAAGTGTTGTCATTGGCCTCAATGGCCTGTAACATGAAGAGGGAGGCATTGCTTGTTTAGACAATCTTGTTTATAAGCCAAAATGCAAAAATAGAATATACATGATAAAATGTCCATTGTGTGGCTAGTGCTAGATTCCTTTTTAAAATGTTACTGTCCTGTTCCTCGGTATGTAACCACACAAATAATGCTAGGGTAAAAATGTTACACCTGTTAGCAGGATGCCTGCAACTATTCGTTATGTCCACTAGTCGGCGAAGATGCAAACTTTGCTGCCCTACTCGTCTCCGGCAGCTTCTTAGATAGACCATTCATTGGACCAATCAGACACCAGGCTCGGAAATGATTCAACGTCCTGTACCACTGATTTTGTTCCTGGTTTCAGCGACTTCAACGTCATGAGGATTAGAGGCGACACAACCTCGCAACATTGTTTTCAGGGATGACAAAGGGAAATTTACCTCTCTGTATCGCATGGTGAATAATAGTTATTGGTAGTAGTGGGTTACTAAATTGAATCTGTTCTTTGTTCTATGGAAACGTCTTTAATCGAAAACATAATGCCTTGCCATAATCAGCAGATGAACAATAACGTAAATGACAGCCAAGAGCACGCGGCTAAACAGGTCCGGTTTAGTAATAGCAGCTTTCAGACACAATCGGAACCGTTAACCGACGGAGACACCGATAGTCCAAATGACACTCTAACGTTAAGTCCCGACGAACAATTTATGATCGGACCCCAGTTGAAACTCCTTCCACTGAATGACCAAATACGAGAACTACAGACCATCATAAGAGACAAGTAGGTTCCATTTAGTCCTGATCACCATGTAGGCTATTTCCTTCTACGTGTCCTTGGAGCATATTCACAGAGCAGAGTAAAGTTAAAGAATAAACCATCTAAAGATGATGTCCTTTTGCATATTGTATAATTTGAATAGAGGCGAACTTGTTGCAAGTGCTCAGACAGCAACTGTTTATAAAACTACTGATAATCGATTGCCTGTGGGTCACCTTTTGGTTTTGGGCCTGTATCATGTTAACATGTTGCTGTATAAATACAAAAGCATAGGTTACTGTGGAAGATGTCAGTAGCCGAAGACAGGCCATGACAGTTGCCTACCTGACAAGTTGTCTCTTGTGCACAGGTCGACCAGTAGAGGTGATTTTGTATTCTGTGCAGATAGACTGGTAAGTAAAAACCACAAAATCCACCCAAGAGATATGGCATACTGAGTGAAGTATAGAGAAAATTCATTGTCAAAATCTTGTACATATATGTGCTAGTGTTCCTATGTAGGATATTGGACGGTAAATGGAATAAAGATGATTGTGTGTATGGAAATGACACCTTTGTGACTTACTGCACCTCCCCTCAGATTAGATTAGTGGTTGAAGAGGGACTCAATCAGCTTCCCTACAGTGAATGCACCGTCACCACTCCAACAGGTTAGTAATGGGGCCGCATGAAGAGTTCTGCACACAGATAGTGTGAGAGGAGAAGAGCCTGTGCATGGTTTACTGCCATTATGCTCTTGAACAAAACCAATTATTCTCTATTAAGGCCGCAGCTTAATATTTTGGGCCCTAACGGAAATAAAAATGTAGCATTTAGCCTGCTCAAATAATAACAATAATGATTGTTATGTTCTACTAGAGCCTATGGCCAGTGCAGGGCCTATGAATTGTCCTCACTTCACTTTGTATTATGGCACCAGTGGTCTATACTGTGGACAAACTTAAAAACATAAAAACATACACTCCTCCTCTGTCGGTTCACAGGGCACAAGTATGAGGGTGTGAAGTTTGAGAAGGGGAACTGTGGAGTCAGCATCATGAGGAGCGGTAAGGAGGCACTTTAGGCAGGAGATGTGTGTTTCCTAGGGCACTGATGAGGGGGTCCAGCATGTGAAAGCATTGTGCTGCCTACTTCTGTCCACAGGGGAGGCTATGGAGCAGGGCCTGAGGGACTGCTGCCGCTCCATCCGCATAGGGAAGATCCTCATCCAGAGCGACGAGGAGACACAGAAGGCCAAAGTTTACTACGCCAAGTTCCCCCCTGACATCAGCCGGCGCAAGGTTCTGCTCATGTACCCCATCCTCAGTACGTATGCCACTCAAATCTCCCGTCACTCCTGCATACCTCAGTGAGTTAGTCTGTGTGTAGAGTGTATTGGACAGTGTATAGATAGTGTATTACAGTTGTGTGTAATACTGTTTCTGTTTGCATGTGTAATAATATCTTTGTTACTGTGTGTGTGTGTGTGTGTGTGTGTGTGTGTGTCTTGGTGTGTTTTTCAGGCACAGGAAACACTGTGATAGAGGCAGTGCGAGTTCTACGAGAGCACAGGCTACAAGCCAAACACATCATTCTACTCAGTCTCTTCTCCACACCACACGGTGAGTCTTGGCCAGGCTGTGGTCAGTGGACAATGGGATGCTGTATTTTTTTTTTGTTTGAGCTTCGTCTTTATTGATAGGACCATTTCACAGAGAGACAGGGAATGACAGGGTAGGATCAGGAAATTACCTTTGCTCAAACTCGGCCCAGGTCCCTGGATATATCAGGTGTTCCTTTGTAATTCCAAATTAGTCTAAACTCACCCCTAAAAACTGTGAGTGGTTCAAATAAGTCTTGTCAATCAATCACAGGTTGGGGGCAGCCATTCCTCACTGAAATCACTTGATGAAGATAAGAATTGGCAGTGGGGGCGACACTCTAAACATGCTTTGATTGAGGTTCCTGGGAGCCGGATCAGGACTGTGGGACTGTGGGATAGGGTTACCAGAAAGGAAATATACCTGCTTCATTCCCGTGTACTCTATCGGTAGTGCATGCTTGGCACCTCACGTGCCAAAAAGGAAAGCCTATTGTGCTATCTACGTTAGATATCCACGCCAAGTATTTTTGTAGCTGTTTTTTGTGCAAATTTAAAAATGTGAGTAATAGTAAGTTTGGCTTCTACAAGGTTTACCACTGTTAAGCATGTACATGTGTGTGTGTGTGTGTTTACAGGTGCTAAATCAATCATTCAGGAGTTTCCTGACATCACCATACTGACAACGGAAGTCCACCCAGTGGCGCCAACACACTTTGGCCAGAGATACTTTGGAACTGACTGACCACGCTGTTGATTAATATGTTACATGCACACACTGAGTCTGCTGTTGTTGTTGCAGTGCATCTTTTTGCTTGGGCAGGTCAACGTGAAACGTTACCTATGTGTATATGTTTGCTTTAACTTTAGCCTCTTTGAGATTTGCAGCCTTAATGAATTAGATCTAGCCCTTGCACAGGTGAAGACAATAACACCACGAGACAGCAAATACCTAAACACGTATGCGCTGGAATTCCACGGCACAAGAAAGCGAAGTGCAAACGCCACATTCCAAACTGGTGGGCTACATCAGCATACTTGTTGCATGGGCTACTGCACTACACACACCCTTCTACACACACATCTCCTTCATAGGTCACCAAGTAAAATATAAAATAAAGAAATAATGAATAAGTATTTGTATTTGGTCTTTTTTTAATAACAGGTTTTGTATTCATACATAAACATACTTTAAAACATATTGTTGACTTTTATGTGAAATAACTAAGCATGATGATATACATCTGTAAAGGCTTTCAATTTCAGTCTACAAGATTGTTTGTCAGCCTTATACTGCAATACAAATATCCTGCATGTGAACATGCCTAATTTAGCAATATTACTTAATAATTTATTTTGGCTCCTAGACAATTACAGGGCTGGGTTTGCTTTTTCTTGGGAATATTCTTCAACATGTATAACTTAGCTTAAACTTAACCTCCCATGAGTTCTTCAGAGTTCAACTTCCAGGTGGAGATGTGATCTGGTTTCAAACTGATGAATGTCCCAGAGCCACTCAGTGGAATCCATAGAAGGATGCTTTCCTGAGGGAACAAAACAGTAAAACACATAAATATCAAAAACAATGGTCAGTTAACTGAAAAAACACTACTCTAGGTTGCAAAAATGCTAGTACTACACTACACTAATTTTTATAACTTGACTTCAACAAGGCTTTTTGTCAAAGCATTGGTACTTGCCAAGAAAGGTTCTACAAAATTGTAAACTAAAATGGGATTGCTGATTAATTTCAAAAAATAAAATAAAAAAATTAATCCACTATTTTTTTTGTGCCTGTAATAAAGCACAAACACATTTGTGGCCTTTGAAGAAGTCAGTTTCAAATCACAAATTTCCAGTACATCTTCCCTTGTTGAAGAGAAAATGTGGGAAATGTATATAATGAAGTATTATATACATGTTTTTTGCGTATTTGCGTACCTGAGAGTCACACATGTTTATTTTTCCAGATGGAAGGAGAGTGTGTACGTGTGTGAGTGAGAGGGGAGAGAATGAGATAGGAGGTGTGCCTGTAACTCTACTCTTAAGTGTCACACACTCAAGTTAATGACGGCTCTTGGTTGGAGATCACATTAAAAGACAGCGTGAGAACTCTGGGTAAATTTAATCCATGTTTTTAAATAAAAGATCTGTCAATACTGATAATGGTTACTAAAAATAGTCTACATTGTGGAGGTGGTTGAAGACAGTTTTCAAAGATTTAAAAACTCCTACAGTCATTATATATATATATATATATATATATATATATATATATATATAATGACTGTAGGAGTTTTTACATACATACATACACACACACATACATACATATATACATTACTATACAATAGTAATTTTATTTATTTTGTAACTAACTTTCAGTCTAATTGATCATGCATTTTTTTGTTTTCTTTTTTGCCTGTTTGTGTTTCTTTTTCCTACGTTGAAGTGCAGTGGATTTATCAGAACTCGCATTACCCATATGTCTCTCTGCCTCATCGCAGGTTCCAGTTAAATGTTTGCCTGGAGGGTTGGGGACCACAGGCTTTGTCCTGAGAGGGAAGATCTGTCCGTCACCATCACTGCAGAAACAAAATTAGACAAACAATATATTTTTTAGCCATTTGGCAATAACCTGAAGTGAACGTTCAGAAACTGATGAAAGACACTACTGACCTACTGAAGATAGGCAGCAGCCAAAATTTTCTCTCTGATCCAAACACCTGCAACACATTCTGCTTCAGGCCCACATCAAATGCTCTTCTGTCAGGTCCATGGGGGAAAAAAGGTGCAGATAACCATTCTGAGATGAGAGAGGAGGAGAGAGACAGTGAGAGAGAGAGAGAGAGAGAGAGGGACAGGGAGAAAGAGAGAAAGGGAGAGAGAGAGAGGGAGCTGAAAACATTTCTCGCATCACTGAAAAACCATCATAAAATTGGAAATGAATGCAAGCAAGTGTGAGATTGCAAACTAATTTCATTTTACACAATGACTCATTGGCATTTCTCATTCGTCTATTTGCGTCAGAGGTGCTGAAGAAGACTCCATAATATAATATATAAACAAAGATACTGAGATACCCTCCCTATGATTTGTTCCTATATGCTGTCCCATATATATCCTGACCGTATATCTTACATCCTAAAAGTGGAAGTATAAGTAAAAGTCTTTACAGCCCAAAGGTGAACAAGAAGAAGCAGTAGATAAGAATAAGAATAGAAATAGATAGGAATAGTAAAGTAAAATTAAAATATAAGTTCTGGGATGTACAACAATATATATAAATAAGACTATAAAAACAGTATATACAATTTACAATGCCAAGCTGTGGATAAATAAATACGGTATATCTTATATCCTATATCAATTAATGTTTTCTGAGCATGCTTATTTGTAACTGTTAGCATACAGTAGTGGTCTCACCAAGAGTGGTCTTGTTCTTGATGACCAGCCAGCAGTGGAAGGCCAGGAGAAAGGTCAGCGTGAAGGCAAACATCAGCGACACCAGCATCAGGAAGAGCACATGCAGTTTTACCGATGAGTAGTTTAAAAACCGACCCTGTGTGTGTGTGTGTGTGTGTGTGTGTGTGTGTGTGTGAGAGAGAGAGAGAGAGAGAGAGAGAGAGAGAGAGAGAGAGAGAGAAAGAGAGAAAGAGGGAGAAAAAAACATGTAGGGACAAGAGAGAAAAATCATAAGAAAAAATATATTTGATGATATCCTTTGTAGAATAGAAATAATATTGTTTGTTTTTTAATTTGCCTGTAACATTCATTAAACACGCCTCTACCTGAGGCCTGAAGAAGGGAAGAATGATTCCACTCACCCAAACAACCAGTGCAATTTGCTTGTTTTTTGTATCCAAACAGACAGGTGCTAATTAATGTTCTTACAAACAAATACTCCGCCCTCCTCCTCCTGACACACAAAGCCCAGCAAACATGGCATGCTCACCAGCCAGAACTTGACGAAGTAGGGCGCGACTGTGGCCACAATGAAGAGGCAGTAGAGCAAGGAGAACGCCAGGAAGAGCAGAAAAAACTTGTAGTTGGAGAATCCCACGCAATTGTTCAGCCTAAAAAAAGAATACCCAGACAGACAGACACAATTTGATAGGACTTCCCTGCGGAGCTGCTAACAAACTAAAAGGATTAGATTAGAGGGTTGAACACACTTTGTAGTATCCAGGTAAACTCACCTACCATGGACAATGATGGTCCATCTTTAGCACGCACCTGACACAGACAACAAACATGGCCACTCTCATTAGTCTAGAATTACACTTCTCGTAATTAGCAAACACCGCAAACTTCATTGAGCACTACAGCGTGCTATAAGCAAAGTGAATGAAAACAAATATGTGCCCAAAGTGATAACAGAATCAGGAGGTTCCATTAGGAGCTAGAAACAAGTAGGACCCTTGAAGGATCCCTTACTTTAGGGATTCCTTATTAGTACTCTTAGTGCTGGCACACAAGATCAGTTGGAGCGGATGTTGATACTCGAGCATGAACATGACAGTAAAGAGTGTTGGAGAAGCATCTCTTGGTGCAGTAAGCAAAGCCTCATTAATGTATAACAATCAGAGCAATGGCATGGGGGTGTAATCAGACACATGCAAGCATGCACGTCCAGAGATCGCCACACAAGGCAACTTGTTAACCACAGCAAACAAAACTTGACACCCTCCGTGGCTGAAATTCACCGGAGGCATTCCAGTTGTCCACTCAAATAAATGTGACCAAACACTTCCTCTAGACTGGCTAATTATCTTGCACAGACACACGGTCCACAACTTGCCAACCCCCACCCCTGCCCAACCCCCCCCCAACAGAGACTAAGTATTGGGTTTCTTACTTCTCAGCTCAAAATTAGGTAAAGGCTGGGAAGAGGGATACAGTGCACTCCCATACACAGTCACCCTAACTTCTGTCTACATACACACACGCACAGCACACACACACACACACACACACACACACACACACACACACACACATGCATAGAAGGAAGCACAGCACACACGCACAAACATACACACATACACATCCGCATGCACAGAAAGAAACACAACACACACACACACACACACACACACACAGAAAGAAGCACAGAACACACACACCCACATACATATCCTCATGCACAGAAAGAAGCACACACACACACACACAGACACACACACACACACACACACACACACACCAGCATGCACAGAAAGAAGCACAGCACACACACACACAAACACGGAGAGCTCTTACGTCTGGCAAGCTGAACAGTGATGGCAGCGGTCTGGTTTAATCAACTGGCAATGACGACAAAACCTGATAGCTGGACACACACACACACACACACACACACACACACACACACACACACACACACACACACATTCAAACAGTGGTCACTGGACAACAAGTTACAACGAGGTGTCACCTCGCACACAAAAAAACACTTAGCTGCCTCTCTGCTTTCCCAACGAAGGTCTTCATCTTTAAGTCATAGAGCCCTGGAATCAAGGACACTGGGCAGCCCAGCCCGTACCCACACAGGCAGGCCTACACTCCCTCGCAGGATTTTAATTAGCAAAATGGAGACAATGGAGTCCAGAGAGGTTTTTTCATCTCAGATGGCCACACACACACGCACACACATACACACACACACACATAGTATCAAAGCAGCCTACAATATCTAGAGAGGAAACAGCTGCCCGTTTCAGTTTTATAAAGCCCTTCAGTGATTTTTATAGAACAGATAACACAGAATTATTTGAGACAGTCCTCTGGGATAGTCTCTATCAGAATAAATTGTAATTAAATAATAATAATACATTTTATTTGAAGCGCCTTTCAGGGTACCCAAGGACATTGTACAGTAATGAAATAGTATCAAAGACAAACTACAATCACATACACACACCATACGCCACCACCAAAATCATACACAAACAATAAGCAACAGACATAACAAACATTAAACAAAATAATAAAATCACCTAACAGTCAGCGCTGTGTTAGAAAAGCCAGGCTAAAAAGGTGGGTTTTGAGCCTAGTTTTGAAGGTGGTGAGTAAAGTGCATTGACTTAGTGCAAGTGGAAGGGAATTCCAGAGTTTGGGACCAGCCACACTAAATGCCCTGTGACTCATGGAACGAAGATGTGCAGAGGGGTTGAGAGGAGAAGTGTATCTGAGGAGTGTGAAGTGCAGGTAGAAGTTGGTATGGGGTAAGGAGACTTGTGAGGTAAGTAGGTGCAAGATTGTGCCGGGCCTTATAGACAAAAAGGAGAATGAACCTCCATTGTCTAACTACGCAGCCTTTGTGTGCGACAAATGATATTGACAGTTACAGTGCCGTTATCAGGTGTTCGATGTCCCCACACATTGTTTCTATGTTGTTTTATAACTTTTATTATGTTTTATGATCTTATTTTATTAGTTCAGTGCCCTTGGATAACTTGAAATGCACATTGAAGAAAATATAATAATAATAATAATAATAATAATAATAATAATAATACTTTTTACTTGTGTAGCACACTTTTAATGCAAAGGATGTAGCTCAAAGTGCTTGAACAGTTTAGCAAAGGAACACAAAACAGAAATACACATGACAAGCTTTGTTATAGTCCAGTAGCGCCAAAATGCACTATGGCTATCATTACTATTATGACTATTATTGTAATGAGATGTGCTTAACAGACTTCAGTTGGGGTTAGCTCACCTCCTGAGGCGGAGCGAGAGTGCACTGGCAGCTTCTGAGAGATCTCCAGGAGAAGCTGCCTCTGAGCCTCTGGTGTGTCCTGCTCCGCGTAGCGCTGCCTGTCTGACAGAGACAGCTGGAACTGGACACACACACACACACACACACACACACACACACACACACACACACACACACACACACACACACACACACACACTCACACACACACAAAAGTGAGATTCATGCTATCATCTGTAAAACGGCAAACACTAAGTTCATAGAGAGGCATAACTTTAAGATTATATGAAATTATGAAGTTTATTTCAGTGGTAATGTACAGCTATGTTGGCTGTGAGGTATGAATTAATGTGTGAAATATATACTTTGGTATGGGCAGCATGAACAAAATCAATCTTTCAGCAGTGGAGATACAACAAAGTCCTCAAAACTTTCAGGCTCTTTGGACCAGCGCATGAAATAAATTATGGACCATAGCGCATGAAATAAAGTATGGACCATAGGAAAAAGTATTTCTAGTTTTACCTCTTCAGAAGGTGGCGATGGGGCAGTGAATGCAGACCTCCAAAATGCCCAAGAGAACATCCCAAAACAAACATGGAACATCAGGAGGTGTATCACTGATGATGAACACATGGCCAAGAAGAAAAAAGAGAAGGGAGTGGTATGCCAAACAAATGCAATACATGTTTTTTGTGTAAATGTAAAAAAGGCCAAAACACTCCAAATGCAAGTCACACAAAACAATAAGATAGCAGTGATCTATTACCTTTTCTTGTTGTGCCCGTCAGGGTGACTGAAAAAAAATGGTTTGGCTTGCTTTTATCTTGATTATATATTACAATTTGATTTATAATAACGTTTGATTACCATATATTAAACCAATGACAACCATTTTAAATAAGCACACAGAAAATGCTAAATCGTCTTGGCATAAAATAGAACTACTTACTGAGGCAGAGCTGAACCACGTACGCGTAATAGGACCACAAGATCACCGATATGAGAATTGTAACAGGGATCCACGACAGCAGCCATACACATCGTCTGAATGTTTCCCGTACAGCCATAACCACACGCTTTGGTACAGTATCTGCGAGGACGCTTGAATGTTTGACACCTGCATCCTCCTACGCTCTATTTTATCTTAACACCACCAAACAGGTGTTTCATCTGGTGAGAGAAACTCCTACCTGCCGCCTCCTACCGGCAGAAGCAGCCACAGTGCCTGGGTGTACCCTGAAAGGTCTGGCGAGTTTCTTGAACTCCTCACCCTATAAATTAAAAAGCTCTTGCCCAGTTGAGTGACCTTTAATGGCCACTTACTATTAAATATATACGACCGTGCTCGTGGTAAACTAGGTTTCCAAGAAATTAAATCTGATATGGTTATTAGGTCTACTAATCTACTTATTTAAGGAAAACATTGCTATTGCTTATGTAGATTGTTGACGCATAAATAAATAAATATGCTTGCTGTTTGCGGCAGGAATTGCAATTCCTTGCAGATAGGCAAAGGTTCTTGATCAATATTTAGGTACGAAGTACGAAATAGTATTATGCATAAGTAAATTACATTGCACGCATTTTATAAATTTACCGTTGATGAACGACAAATAAATATACTGATTTACCTTTGGTCACATAATTCACTCATAAAATCTTCCAGCAACAGCAAGCCTCCCCCTTTCATTTTTGGTTAACTGTAACGGCACCTGGCACCCATGGAGGCAGCAAAATGGAACCCACTAAGACAGTCTGTTTTGGAGAGCACACAGTACAAGTCAGGGTGCTGCATCTCAATTTCTTTTCATTTTCTCAATTGCAAAGAGAGGCTTTGTTGTGTTGTCCAAAATGGAAGGAAGGTTACTTCAAACAGGCACAGGGAGAACTTTCCACAAGGAAGGCTGGATAAGCACACTTCCAGAGTCTCTGAGGCATGAGACTTGAAGAGATGAGCCAGACAGCAGGTCCTCACCATGCAGCAGCCACCCTTAAATGTATCTCTTTTTAAAAACACAAATCAATCAGTCTTGGGTTATACTTCCTTGCTAGACTCCTTGGTTAGACCCAAGAACACAATGCATTTCTGATCAGAATGTATACGACACAGTACAATACCAACAGTTATTTATTAAATGTTGTATATTTTCGTTTGCATGTTTGGTAAACCTGGAAATCAAAAGTTCCACCATACCTCAAGTTTATGGAAACATTCCCCCCACAGTCAAATATATATTACATCTCCAGAGAAGAGTGAAACTACAGAGCATGCAAATAGTCCTCCTTGTTAAGGCAGCAGATACCGTTAGGTATAGTTGAGTTCTATGCATCTCTCTCTCTCTGTAGTAACATTTTTAACACACGTATGTGTCAACTGTAACCTCTCTGTGGTGACTCATGATTGGTCTTATTCAACATTCTGGATCACACAACAGGCAATGTGAAAAAGAAGAGCTCTTTTCAAAATGTGAGGTGAAGCTTACCATCTAAAAAAGGTTCACATTGATGGTTCCGCAGCAAGGGTAACAACAGAAAAAAAGAAAACCAGACTTTCTGATGACCAAATGATTTAGAGCACTGCATGACCCCCAAGGGTCAAAGATGTCAGCATTAACAAACACTGAGCTCTAGTCTGGCAGTGGATACATGATGTAGCGCTTTAAATGACCCAGTTGTCTTTTTTTTTACTCTTCATGAAGGGGGCAGTGTCCCAGGTTTAATTGTGAGAGCACCCAAAAATCGAGACAAAGTGCAAATATGAGTAAAACAAGTCACAACACATTTCCATGCTGTGTTTTCACATTGAAAATAGACAAATTCTCTTTCAAAGTGACGCTTTCTCCATTACTTTGCGAGAACCCTGTATACCACAGGCATAGAATGTCCATGACATTTTGAAATATTCAACCAAGTGCCATCATAATTAACATAACAGGATGTTTTTTTGTGCAATTATGGAACATTTCAGAGCAGTAAGAATACACTTGACCAAGTGGAATAGAAAATTACAGAAAATACTTAGAATTAAAAAGGGTGAATGTTGGTTTTTTTTTCTGTACAATCAAGGTTTAAGCCCAGGCATAGTAAGGTCCCCAAATTTCTTCAAAGAACTCTTAAGTGGTTATGCCATGCTAATACTGTATGTACAGTGTAACCTCCATTTATTTCAAATCGTAGAAATCTTCAAGACCTTTTTTAATGTTATACTCGAACTTTAATAACTTAATTTTTTGTTCAATTGCTATTTAATAAATATATTTAACGGTTAGGGATTTGCTACTGATCTGATAGGATTTTAGCTTTGGCAAATTAAGCTACTGCTTGTAGTTCCTTAGCTGACTTTGGCCTTTTCGATTTTTTAATGTTACAACTACACTTAGTGTTTCTTTTTTCCCTTTGATTGCTTGTTATTTCCATTCTCAAATGTGAACCCACAGACTTTTTAAATAGGGTGTTTCTATAATGTTACAGACTTGGAGTGGTGGACAATGTTTTTTTCCCCCCCAAGGTCAATGGTATATAACAGAGTAGGTTATCCAAAAAGACAGCATCTCCCAGTTCTGAATTCAGCTCTTCAAAAATATACACTTATCACAAACAGTATAACACAGATTTGTAAAGACAAATCTTTAGTGCCCTTCAGCAAGGCACCTAACCCCACGTTACTTCAGAGGAACTGCCCCTGTATGTCGCTCTAGATAAGAGCAATGCAATGGCTAAATGCAATGTAGTGTAATATAATGTAAACAGACATCCATTCAGTTTGTTTCAAACTGGCTTAATTTATTCAAGTCCATTCTCCTTTGTACAGTCAGTCAGTCTGCGGCCTGTGGGACTTTGAGTGTATGTCTCTGCAGCTCCCCTTCAACTGTGTCCTTTAAGGCATCGTGCGCCTTCTTCAGGTCTATAAGAATACTGAAGTACGCTTTGAGTTTCACTGGTCTGTCCTCCTCCTCCTCAAAGCTGTCCTCTCGGAAGCTCTGCATGAATTGCATATAGGACTCGTTGAGTCCAGCGGTCACCTCAACCAGACGCTGACTCCTTGCAGAGGAGGCATTGAAGTCCTGAGGATGGCTGTACTGAAATTTCTGGACGAATCTGTTGGTTACTGGAGGGTCCAAGCGAGCCCTTTTTGTGGCAAAGTTCTGAAGGTTCTCGAAGGTGGCGTCACAGGCCAGCACCAGACCCACCAGGGGCTCTGGGTTGCAGATGTAGCACAGCCATTTCCTGCCCTCGTTCAAGATGTGCGACAGGGCCTGGCGTCCAAAGTTGCGTAGCACACACTTTTTACAGAAGGCATTTGTGCAGTAGTCACAGCAAATGAGGTTTCCTCCTTCAGCACACCACCTTCACAGCATAAGCACAGAAAAGGAGATCATGTTTAAAAGCATCCCAACCATTTATTTTAAGCTTTAAGATTTCATTTTACAATTTTTTTTTCCCCGTTTTGACAAACGTGATCAGGGGGAAAAAAAGAGCTTTTAAGAAGCATTTTTAGTTGAGAATAACAACCACTTTTTATCATCACCTAAATCATACCAATGAATTACATATTTTTCGAGGAATTATAATAAAGCATCTCCAAACTAACATTTGTTAAAGGAACAATCATTGTTTTGCAAAACAGGGCCATTTTCCAACTCTGTTAGCGTTGAACAGTTGAGTTTTACCATTTTTGAACAGTTGACTTTTACTATTTTTGAATCATTCAGCCGATCTGGGGATCTAGCTGTAGGATCTCAGAATCTGGCAGTAGCACTTCAGCTATCAGTTTAGCACAAATCATTGAATTAGATTGGATCAGTTAGCATGCTACTGGTCTAATCCGATTGAATTATTTATTTTAAAATAGCAAAACTTAACTGTTTAACTCTACGCAAGTTTGAAAATGAGCCTATTCCACAACAAAGTGGAGCGCTCCTTTAAGGTTAGAACTGCAGCAGTAACTTGTAATTACCATAATCTGGACCAACTAGAATACCACGGATTTGGCAATGATAGACTGGGGCAATAACCCAGTTTTAGTTTTAACCCCATTTAAGTTGTTTTGGGAGCAAAATACTCCCCAAAATAAGAAATTGCCCTAACATACTGCTGTGATATGAAATAAAATTAGAAACAGAGTACACACTGTTAAATGTTCCACTGTACCTGCACTGTTCATCGGTCCCATCCACATCCTTGCTTATGTCGTCACTCATGTAGTATCTGTAACAGGACTAAAGGACGACACACACTCATTTTTCCCCTTAAAATACCATTGAATAAGTCCATGCTTTGATAAGTCTTTGATTGTTTGGTGTTATTTCACAGTCACAGAAATTACCTCGCAAATAAGTACTCGGAGGGCTGGATGTCTATAGAGGGCATCCCACTGGAAGTGATTAACTTGTTCTCCACAAGCAGTGCAGTGAACAGTCTGCAAATCCATGTCTATGAACAACAATGGAAAAGGTATTTTCTCATACACTCTTTTATATCTGTAGAGCAAGCAAAGACACATCCAGAACAGCCTTATAGAACTGAAATTTCTATTATGAAAAGAATAATAATGTGAACTATTTTTGAAAACACCTGAGAACGTTCAGAATCACTAGCAGAACTTCACTGGTCCATTGTGACAATGGCTGCATATCTAAAATGTAAACAGAACTTACTTGGTGATAACTGAAAGTTCCTGGTGTTCAGTGTGGAAACACCTTTGGTTGTAGGGCACTGGTATTTATAGTCACTGTCACAGCCACTCTCGGAGGAACAGCCCCCAGTCTCACTCGACGAACTGTTACACGAGATCTCAGCTGGTGTGGGTAACATGGGATGTTTGCGGGGTCGTCCTCTGGGCCTTCCCTGCACAGGTGTTGTAGGTGTGGAAGAGGAGGTGGAGGACGAGGAGTATGCGGGAGACGACGACGACTGGTCATGAAGCTCACTTTTCTTCATTCTGGTTCTCTCCTGGTCAGGAGTTGAAATCTTCTCCAACTGCAATGTGACACTTCCCTCCATGCTTTTCTCACTGGATGTTTGGACAGGTGTTTGCTGCACCCACAGAGAGCACCTGCTCTCCTCGTCTGACGGCTGAATGCCCTCTACCACCTCCTCTCCCACAGAAGATGTTTGACCTTCACTGACCTTAGACGCACAGCTCTCTTCCTCGTAGGCAGCGTACAGTGTCCTTGGGTTTTCGTGTCCGCACCTACGAAGCTCAATTGTCACAGCGTTCTGCAAGGCATCGTAGGCATTCTGTAGGTCTACAGGAACGTTGGAATAATCCCTCAGTTTGATGACTCTGTCCTCCTCCTCGTCACTGCTGTCCTCCTCATTGCCTTGCAAGAAGTACACAAAGGACTGGTTGAGCGCCATGGTCATCTCAACCAGGCGCTGAGTCCTTTGCAAGAGGCCGGTAGAGAGAAAGAACGCCTGACAACCTTGAGTCTGGCGATGTTCGCTCTTCCTGCGATCCACAATCTTTGCTCCCTGTGGTGGCTCCAGGTGTGCTCTTGTCAGTCCAGCATTTTCGAGTTTTTGAAGGGTGGCATCGCATGCCAGCACCAGCCTCACAAGGGGCTCAGGGCGGCACACGTAACAGTGCCACATTTTGTCGCCGTCCAGGATGCCAGACAACTCTTTACGCCCAAAGTTGCGCAACACACACTTTTTGCAAAAGGCATTGGTGCAGTAGTCACAGCAAATCAAATTGCCCCCCTCTGCACACCACCTGAAACGACAACAAGAATAAAGCAGCTAAATGCTAATGGTGTTTGAAAGTGATTGTGCTTAAAGGTAGCCTAGATGTCTAGACAAATTTAGAGGCAGCAATTGAAATTTCTATCCTGGGTACAGTCTAGCCACTATCCATTGAAACCCAGTGGCTTTTCTTCCAAGTCTAGATGGACCAATCAGAACGGTCTATCATTTTCGAAAGTCACTGGGCAGGCTTAACACAATGACGACAGGGCTGCGACGGTGCACTGGTGTAGTACTATTGTGAACATGTACATTCCTCTGATTGGTCATAGTGCTATCCTATTGCGTGCCGAGGCAGTTAAAACAACACTCTTGATGCTACCCCTTGGATTGCGTCTGACCTTGCCATCATGGCCGGACAACAAAATCTGATGTGGGCAGGCTTGTCAAGCTCAGTGGCCCACAGTATATGCAACATATTTCTACTTACCACTGTAACAGAAGTGTATATATAGTAGTATATATGTGCTGTACAAGTGTCCTGTCTCTTTAAACTACTAGTGTGGCCACCTCTAAAGGGAAAGATGCCTTACAAAGTCTTTTTTTCCCCCTACCAACATATTGGTAGTTATGCATTATTAGAATTAATCCACACATCAGTGGGGAGTTCTGGTCTTGTGATGCCTTTGCACAATGCAAAAAAATACAACAACAAAAAAAAACATCCATTATTTTGCAATTGTACCTGCACTGGGCATCGCTGCCATCTGCATCCTTGCTGATGTCATCGCTCATGTAGTATCTGTAACAGGACTACAACAAGACACCCACACATTATCAGTCTGGATAACATCATATTCAAGTATGTTTATCCTTTTTTTCTGCTACGCTCTTGTCTACTAGCAGGCAGGTTACCTTGCAGATGAGCACTTTGAGGGCTGGGTGTCTGTAAACAGCATCCTTTTGGAAATGGTTGACCTGCTGGCCACAGGCTGTACAGCTTACTATCTGGAGTCCATAGTCTAATTGACCACAGAAACGAAAGAATAACTTTAATTTTAATGCAGTTATATATCCATGTCTATGGGCAAATTTGTTCAAAATTATTTTACATTGTTTTATATTAACACAGAAAACAAGTCAATAACATGAGGATCTTATTTATGTTTGGGCCCTTATTTTTACTTCCATGAAAACTCACTCTGTCTGAGCAACCTATTCTGTTTGCTGCGTGTTTTGCAGCCAAATTCAGGGCCGATGAACTCGTCTCCCCCATCTTCCACAGGCTGTGGTCTCACAACAACCGTTCCTGAAAAGATTCACAAGAATAAAATGATTTGCGAGATACTGCCATGATAAATTATTTGTTATTGTTGATCACACTTTCAACAACGAGTGGCAAACCTTTTGGGAGAAAGTCAAAATTAAGGTCACTAGAGTCAATGGACGCTATGCTTCTGTTGTCCGAGCAGTCCGACTCATCCTGGCCAGTATGTCTGATGACTTTTAACGGCTTCCTGTATGCATGTCAAGTCAATAAATAAATAAACAAACCAATAACATAGTGAACTGTGAAATTTTATTTCAAGCGCCATCGCAGATTACTGGTATATTTTCCAAACTTTTTAAGATTTTATACCGACATATGACTACTCAATTGTACATCGTCATCGTCATTTTTATGATAACAAAAAAACACACCTCCTGGAACGAACAGCGGTAGTCTGCCTGGTCTCCTTTAGTTGCTTGGGCTCATGAGAGCAACTGGGCTACAGAATACAAAAAAAACCCACAATTCTAAGATACCTACTCATATATACATGTATAAAAGGTATAAAGGTGAAGGATTGAAACTTTAGGTTTTTTTTTTTCATTAAAAAAATCAGATAAAGTCAGGGTTTTTGGATATGCTTACATGGACTTAAAAAATGCAAGCCTGAGGACATCCATGAACATCATGGTCTGGACATAAAACTGAAGTTTAAAACCATATCGGCACAGCAAACACTATTACCTGAAATCAGGTCTTAGAGAACTTAGATCTGTGTCTTTAGCATTTCTATATTCTTATATTACAACAAAGCTTTAAATAGTTAAGTTTGTTAAAGAAAATGTTTAATTTTTAGATTTCTAAAAAAGCAGGGTAAGAAATCTACACAAGTACCTCTTCCGTTCCGTTATCAGCAGCTTGTAATGCTGTCGTGTTGGCAGCCACCAAACCTAAGAAGAGAAAGAAAGAAAGAAAAAAAGAATGAATACCCTTGACCATCATCTATGCTGTCCCTTCATGTTCCAACTAAGTGAAACCCAGGCCTCCTGATGTCTCATGCGGTTCAGTTAATTCAGCCCACATGCCAATTTACACTTAAAAATTAACTTCTTACCATTGACATGTTGTGATGATGGCTCTTCATCTTCATCAGCGACGTGAGACAGAAAGTCCTGAAGCTTTGTGACCAGCACATTCAACTTACCATATTTAGATCCTGGCCTGAAAAACACACACAACTGCTAATTTTCTTTCCACCACCACTCATTGAAAATCTGAAAAACCAGTGGGTACTACGTCATCATACATCATACTTCCATCTTCTTATGTATAGATTTCTACACCAAATAGAGCACTACCAGAGCAGACAGAACAGAAAAAAACTACCACACAGAGAACAATAAACCTTTTTTTTTTTTTACTCGTGCTATGGAACACTGCAATTGGTGCATCTAGGTAGGATACAGATTAGCCTAGGCTAACTATTGAGTGATATTGCATTAGCCATGATGTTACAAGGAATAATGCTTGAGGTACAGCAATTAAGTAATTCTCAACATAACTATACAAAAATGCTGTGATGCATTTATGTTATAACGAAAATGTATGAATATATAGGCTAGGCTATGGTGGAAAAAACTATGGTCTTTGAAAATTGTAGATTAATCTATTGTGTTTGGATGTAAATATGCATTACTATGTAAGTTTCCTGGTCCCCTAGTAATACAAGCATTCTCCAACAGCGTCGTGAAGAAAGTATTAGAATGTGTTGGGAACAAATGATTGTTAAAAACAGCAAAGTTGGCCGAATGTTGACAGGCAGTCTACTATTTAGAAAAGCTGCCCAGCTAAGCTAGTATAGCTAACATTAGCCTACCTATTTAACAGAGGGTATGGAAATTTCCAAAATAGTCCCTTATTTTCTCAAAATAGTCCCTTATTTTCTCTAAAGCAGCACAGCTCAAACCACATTACGAAACTCTTTTGGTTATGCAGTTTATCTGACTTCAGAGTTAACAGTAATCATTGTCATAGCTAGCTAGCTAGGTAGCAAACCAAGTAGTGATAGCCATTATATCTATATTAGAGCCAAGATGGGGAAGCTTGCCAGTTGCCATTGTCGAAGTAGCTGTCAAAGCTCAAGCAAAATGTAAAATTACAATTTATACAGTCATATTACATTCTCACAGCATAAACTACTTCCATAAAGAGGTAGCTTGGTTTAGCCAGTTTGCTAGCTGGCTAGGTGAAATATTGTACATACCTGTGGATATCCGTTGTCATTTTTTGTTATTATCAAACAAGTTTGCTAGTCGATATTCATCTTATGTTGTTTGGGTACAAAACTTCTATGAGCAGTCTATGTGCAGACAATCCCAACGTTACCTACATAGCTACTGCTAACTGATTTTCCAGCTATTCATCTTGGGCAATTGAGTGTGGTCACTGCCATAGACAGTAAAAGAAGTCACTGCCCAATCGGTTGGTAGATCCAATCAGCACATGCGCAAAAGCGAGAATGCTGAACGCGGTAGAATAATTTTATTGCATAAGGAAAATTTGCCTACACACCATGAAAATACTTATTTACCAACGTTGCCGAAACAGCAGTCTATGACGTGTGTAGGCATACTAAAATATCATTGTTTCATTATATTGATGGCAACGCAATTTCAAACAGCCTTTGTTTTCTAAATCAATTAGCAGGCGCACTGACCAGCAGGCTATTATTAGGACTATTATACGGTGGTTTGTTTATTTGTGATAGCAAATATTCTCCAAACTGAATACAGCAAGATATGGTGACAAATATGCGACATGTTTTTAGAAAGGTGAGCAAAGTATAATCGAGAATCCCATGAAATGCTACAGTAATGATGACTGTTGTGAACATGCTAAGCCTGTGTGATAGTCTACTATCTTGCAGTCTTCTGGCTGACAGAAGATAATGCCATCCTTCATCAGGTTAATAGCATTAGGTCCTGTACATACACGAGACTTAAAGACTTAAAATAATGTTCTGGTATTCAGTGCTCTAGTAGTGACTGCACAACCTGAGCACTGTAGCACAATGACAACAAAAGTGGTTTCTTTAATATTGAGTGAGATGACCAGATGTCTGAGTATTGCATTACAAAATGGCATGCAAAATGTAGAAAAACTAATTAATGTGTGTAATTAATATTTCTCATTACTGTTGTTAGGCTTACAATGACATTAAGCTTAAAACAAATATCAAAGGCATTAGGCTTTAAAAGTCCCAGATAATGAATCAGTAAGAGAGCTGATGGGAATCTAAATCCAGTTTTTACAGTGGAACCCTTTTTAAGCCATCACTTTTGAGATCATGTGTCATTACCAGGCATATTGGTAAACACATGCACTTGTTGAGTCACATAGCAACACGTGGGTGCTCAGGGTGCTTGTCCCATGTGGACAGAGAAAGTCATGGCACTGTGCTTAACCTGCACACAACCTTTTGTCAGGAGATTTCATTTCCCCTCTGTATCTCTACTTCCTCTGTTTCAAAGTCTCTGTACTGTCTCCAATTCATAATGCCATACATTTCCTATGTACCAACCCAGGTTCTGTCTGCCTCCAAAGGCTGTACTAAGGGATTAGCTCACAGAGGAGCTGAGTTGAGCATGGGGGCCAGTCTCCATGTTGTTCAAAGTCATGTTTCATTTTTTGGTTCAGTCGGCCCCTCATCTGTCATCTCATCACTTGTCTCTGCAGGTATATACATTAATGGCCTGTTGGCCTCAGCTGTGTCCACATCTGGATGTGACTCTGTGGGTATGTCTGCTCCTTCATGAGTCTCTCTTTGTGTGTGGACTGCAGTTGTGTTTGTGTCTGTGTCCATGTCACCCTCGTGGTCTGACAGACATCCGAGACCCGTGTGACAAAGCTGCCGTTCCAGAGCAGTGATCCTTTGCTTGAGGCGCTGCTGCATGGACGCAAACTCCCCGAGCAGGCGAGCGAAACGTGTCTGCAAGACGTCCAGAGACGACTCCAGCCTCTCCACCTTCTCTTCGGTATCTATGACACCCAGCCCTCCAGGAGGTGCATTTTCATCAAGGAGCCCCTGCTTTATCAGGATCTCCCTCCCGCGTTCTTCTAGAACTTTCTGTGCATCAGGATACTCTGTCACAGCCTCCATGAGGTCATCTTTGGACAAACAGAACAGGTCAGAGTAGCCAAGGCTGCGGATGTTTGCAGTACGTCTGTTGCCCATTTTGCTGCCCTGAATATTGAGGATGCTGATCTCTCCAAAGCATCCACCAGAGGTCAAGAGGGCGAACTGAGTCACTCCATCATCTGCCACCACTGCTAATTGACCCTCCTTGATAATGTACATTTCTTTGCCAATGTCCCCTTTGCGGCAAATGTAATCTCCTGGGCTATAAACCTGAGGGCGAAGTTTCAAGACCAGCTCCACTAACAGCCCAGCCTCACAATTCTGGAAGATGCGTACCTTCTTTAATGTGGCCAGGTGGACGTTGATGGCGATCTCTGCCCGCAGCTTGTCTGGAAGGTTCTTTAGCACTTCTTGTTCATCGACAGCCTTCTGATTGGTCCAGAGATAGTCAAACCATTTTATAACTCTTGTCTCCAGTTGCTTGCTGACCTTGCGGAAGTGCATGTAGTGCTTAATGGCATCTATACGGGCTTGGAATTCAGCTCGCGTGGCATTCATGTTGGAGATCATGGACCCCACATTTCCCACAATGGTGGCAAAGATCAGCACACCAACCAGGAAGTCAAACACAACAAACACATACTCCTCATCTCGGACAGGTGCTGGCATCTCTCCGATGGTGGTGAGAGTAAGGGTGGACCAGTACAAGCAGTAGACGTAACTGCGTGTCAGAGCCCCAAACTCTGGGTTTGAAATGTTCGGGTAGACCCACTGGTCCGAGCCAAACCCCAGAGACTTCGAGATGGCATAATAGATGCAAGCATTCCAGTGGATGATGATCAGGATATAGAGGACCAAGTTGCAGATTCGGAAAATATTAGGGTAGTTGGTGCGTGTCTCAGTGCGGTCAAAGAACTCAAACATGCGTGGAAAGCGGACTAGGCGGTTAAAACGTAGTTGAGGAGTGTGAATTCCTGTGATAAAGTAGAATAGGTCAGTGGGCAACATGGAAAGCACATCCAGTTTGAACTGAAGAGTGTGTACGTAGCTGTCCCGTAGCCTGGACAGGTCCTTCACCATCAGTCCCTGCTCAAGGAATCCTGTATGCATGGAGAAGCAGGAACATGAAAGAACTACATGAATCTACATGAAAACCAGCACAATGTTTCTTAACTTGTTTCTTATAATGATTTTTAAAATAATGACACGTTCTCGGTACGTTTTACCTGTGCGTAAGCGTATAAATGTGTCCAGGAGGTAGATGCTGTCACAAAAGTAGTCAAAAACCAGCCACATAATGAAGTTTTCAGTTTGTAGACGGTCAAAACATGCCCTACAAAAATTAATTGTATTGTTTAGTGAAAAAAGTAATATTGTTGCATTAGCATGGAGCTTTTTCCTTTGGAATCGTGTAAGAGAAAAAGATTGAGATATAGATACCTGGCCACCAGCAAGACCCAGTTATAAAGCACAGCTCCGGCGATGACAAACAGCCAGCGGTAGTACATGTTATCAGATGGTGATATCACAAATGTTTCCCTCTTCTTCCTGTAAGGGATGCATTTAAAAGAACATGGTATCTTTAGCACTGTCACATTTATATTTATTACCAGGAAACTGAAAGTGTGGTCAATGAAGTAGGTCAATCCCCAGTACTTGATGATGCCTTTTTTCATGTTGCCGTTGGCATCTGTCTGGGTGTTGCTGATGCGGCTTGGCGGTGGTCGGACATCGGGCCCCCGGAAACGCTCCAGGAAGGAATCTGGCCGCTCTTCCTCTTCCATCAAGCTGCGATGAGCCCATTCTCTTAAAGTGACTACCAAGGTCACCAGCCTGGGACGAGCAAAAGAAAAAGAGATTGAGAAGAGAAAGAAGAGTAAAATCAGATAAATTAATAATATTCTAATAATATTTTAATTGTAATATTCTATTCTATTTACGTTCAGTGAGTAGAGATTTATGTAAAAACTGGGATGTAGTGTATAAGCTTTAGTACCGAGACAGGGCGCCTCTGCCCCTGAAGGAGTTTCTCGAGGGTCCATCATGAGGGTCTAAGGTTGCAACCCTCTGGAGCTCCGAAGACGTGTCATCACATACTGACTGAGATCTGAAAAACAAAATGGACACAGCAGGTTATGTTGCATCCCCAGGATATATCCACACATAGGATCAGCGAACAGAGCCCAGGGCCACATAGCTCACCGGCTGAGGATGCTGTCGGCTCCGTCCAGATCATCCTCCAGTGTGCTTCTGACGGACAGACGGTGGGAGGACAGGGGCCTCTCCACTGCACCCTGCCCAGTCATGATGCCGTCTGTAATTACAGGGGATTAACACAAAGTAGACCAGGGAAAATGTCTATTGTCTCTTTCCTAAACTTGCTCTCTCACACACACACGGATGTACAGTTATCTGATTAAGTATACTTCTGCATCCCTTTTGTGTTTAATGTAAGTGTGTCCATGTGCCATTAATGGTATATGTTGGTGTCAAAAGGTGTCAAACCCCTTTTGTGCTTATCAATATGGGTTGTAAATGTGTGTGTAAAATTGTGTATTTCAGTATGTTATTTTTTTTGTTCTGGTAAACATTTTAATACTAACGGAATAAAACACATTTATGTGAACTGGCTGGAGTCATTCAGGTCCTCTTGGGCTGATATACAGTGCTGGCCAAAAGTATTGGCACCCCTGCAATTCTGTCAGATAATGCTCAAATTCTCCCAGAAAATGATTGCAATTACAAATGCTTTGGTAGTAATATCTTCATTTATTTTGCTTGCAATGAAAAAACACAAAAGAGAATGAAAAAAAATTAAATCAATTATCATTTTACACAAAACTCCAAAAATCGGCCGGACAAAAGTATTGGCACCCTCAGCCTAATACTTGGTAGCACAACCTTTAGACAAAATAACTGCGAACAACCGCTTCCGGTATCCATCAATGAGTTTCTTACAATGCTCTGCTGGAATTTTAGACCATTCTTCTTTGGCAAACTGCTCCAGGTCCCTGAGATTTGAAGGGTGCCTTCTCCAAACTGCCATTTTGAGATCTCTCCACAGGTGTTCTATGGGATTCAGGTCTGGATTCATTGCTGGCCACTTTAAAAGTCTCCAGTGCTTTCTCTTAAACCATTTTCTAGTGCTTTTTGAAGTGTGTTTTGGGTCATTGTCCTGCTGGAAGACTCATGACCTCTGAGGTAGACCCAGCTTTCTCACACTGGGCCCTACATTACGCTGCAAAATTTGTTGGTAGTCTTCAGACTTCATAATGCCATGCACACGGTCAAGCAGTCCAGTGCCAGAGGCAGCAAAGCAACCCCAAAACATCAGGGAACCTCTGCCATGTTTGACTGTGGGGACCGTGTTCTTTTCTTTGAAGGCCTCGTTTTTTTCCTGTAAACTCTATGTTGATGCCTTTTCCCAAAAAGCTCTACTTTTGTCTCATCTGACCAGAGAACATTCTTCCAAAACATGTTTGGCTTTCTCAGGTAAGTTTTGGCAAACTCCAGCCTGGCTTTTTTATGTCTTTGGGTCAGAATTGGGGTCTTCCTGGGTATCCTACCATAGAGTCCCTTTTTATTCAGACGCCGATGGATAGTACGGGTTGATACTGTTCTACCCTCGGACTGCAGGACAGCTTGAACTTGTTTGGATGTTAGTCGAGGTTCTTTATCCACCATCCGCACAATCTTTCGTTGAAATCTCTCGTCAATTTTTCTTTTCCGTCCACATCTAGGGAGGTTAGCCACAGTGCCATGGGCTTTAAACTTATTGATGACACTGCGCATGGTAGACACAGGAACATTCAGGTCTTTGGAGATGGACATGTAGCCTTGGCATTGCCCATGCTTCCTCACAGTTTTGCTTTTCAAGTCCTCAGACAGTTCTTTGGTCTTCTTTCTTTTCTCCATGCTCAATGTGGTACACACAAGGACACAGGACAGAGGTTGAGTCAACTTTAATCCATTTTAACTGGCTGCAAGTGTGATTTAGTTATTGCCACCACCTGTTATGTGCCACAGGTAAGTAACAGGTGCTGTT
Source organism: Setipinna tenuifilis (assembly GCA_030347295.1). NCBI lineage: Eukaryota > Metazoa > Chordata > Actinopteri > Clupeiformes > Engraulidae > Setipinna > Setipinna tenuifilis. The sequence goes on from CM059272.1 coordinate 24,030,865, forward strand.
AATTACACAAATTAGAGAAGCATCACATGATTTTTCAAAGGGTGCCAATACTTTTGTCCGGCCCATTTTTGGAGTTTTGTGTAAAATGATAATTGATTTAATTTTTTTTTATTCTCTTTTGTGTTTTTTCATTGCAAGCAAAATAAATGAAGATATTACTACCAAAGCATTTGTAATTGCAATCATTTTCTGGGAGAAATTGAGCATTATCTGACAGAATTGCAGGGGTGCCAATACTTTTGGCCAGCACTGTATGTTTATGATCAATAGCAAATGACCTAGTGAAATTGTACATATCCTCGCTATTTATTTTCTCCCGATATATCAAACTGTACTTCAATGGAGTTAGGTGTCAATGATGTTCATAGATACCAATAAAAGTATTTTTGTAAACTGAACTAGAAGACATTTGTTTGTAAAGGTAAGATGGACGACATTTTCAATAATTCAGGCGTCATGTGCATCTTGGTTTAATAAATAGGACTGAAGTTGTCATGTACTTCTGTTTATCACATGCGAACATCCAAGGTGATCACAAAGAACTGATTTCATTTGAGATCATCAACATTTGTTGTCCCCAATTTTACTGGCAATTGCCTCTCTGGTTCACCAGGGAATTCAAATGTATGTAACGTAACACACCAGGAGTTGTGTGTCACTGTGTGTCTGATGAGTAAAAGGTCTGTGACTACAGGCCTGATGGGAGCTCAGGGAGACAAAGCCAGAAGGGTTGGCAGCTAACAGACCCACATGGGGCGCCTGTTGCTATCGTGACAAACACAGCATCTACAGCAACATCACAGCTATGGCTGAATACAGTCCTTTCCCAAACCAAGATTATGTTTATATTAAAAAGGTGTTGGAGCAAAGACTACATAGGACAAAAGAAGCAGAGAAGGGGAAAGTAAAATCAAGCAATAGGACAGCACTACAAGCTACATCACACTGCATTCAAGTACAGCTAGGAATTATCGTACCACTTTAGTAGAGAGGAGTACATTCTATTACACTATGCTGTGTGAGATGTCTGAATTAAATGTATGGGTGAAGGAATGATTGACATTCAGGTTGATAGAGAAAACAACTGGGTAATCTAAACAAATGTTTTGCTAATTGGCTCATAATTAGAGGAATCCCAGGCAGCCCTGAAGACACAGTGCTGCTCAGATTTCCCATGGGCTCCATGCTTGGCTAACAACACAGCTCTCAACTGTTACACACTTAAACATTCATGCATGACTGTCACATTATGTGTACACACACAAATGTGTGATAATTATATATAAACATTCTTATATTTCAGGAACTCTCAGTACTGTATTGGCTAAAAAGAAATACCTTTGAATCCACCACATGTACTCACCTATTCACCAACAGGTGGTTACATATATGTCAAGAAAAAAATACTTACCTTTGATTACTCTTTTTTAAGATAACCAATCCTTGTAAAATATTGACAAAAATATGTAAAACATTTGGCTCCAAAGCTGATCCAGCCAGTCCCAGTGTTACCGACTTCCATTTATCCAATCCAGAATAGACTCCAGAAAGATGTACCAAATCCTGAGATTCTCTTTTTATTACATGATTCAATATTCATCCACCTTATGATTAGCCATGTCTCTCTAAACTGGGAAGCAAGGAAAGAAAGGCAAAAGACAGGGCAGAGCAGATAGAGTGAAAGGGAAAAGACTAAGAAAGAGGAAGAAGAAACAGGAGGATCACTTGCTGGTGAATTCCCACTACACTTCATTGTCCCTCCTCTTTTCTCTCCACATCTCCACCATCTCAGGCACTCAGTGGTGCATGTATGTGTGTCAGCTCTGTTACTATGGATTGCTTGGGTGGAATCCACACATGGTTGTGTTCTGGAACTAATGAAAACCCTGTAGACTCAACTCAAACTTTCAATCTTCACCTCGAAAGACTACTTGCCCCAAACATGGGTGAAACACGTTTTGCCGTATTTTTTTTTCCTTTAGGAAATGTCAGAATAATAGATTCAGATGTAACATTAGAAGTTACTGGAAGTGTACAAAAGAGACAATTTACAAAACACATTTAAAAGTGACAACATATTTATTGCATAGAAATTAGAGGTACATCCATTTTTTCCAAAAAGGCACCAACACTGAGTATCTAGCATTGAAAAATTAGAGAGAGATCATGTGACTATATACACTATATATATGTACAGTACACCGCAATATAAAATGCACAACATTCCAAGGATGCTGCTTCGTTACAGACTGACAAAACACTCCAACAGACCTAACTAAGCCATTTGAGGCACGGAAAGTGTACAAAAGGTAATAAAGAATAATTTAAAACAGTAAATATTACCATATACCAGAAAACCGTGGCTTTAGTGTTGTGTAAAACTGGAACAGAACAGGAAGGAAACTTTTAATTACACTTAGGCATATACAGAATTCCTGAAATATATGTTGCTTTCCAACTACACCCAGCCATACACCAGTCCCACTTGCTTTATCACCAACATGTTTGCTATAAAAGCAACCAGGTAAAGCTAGCATTTACACAGCCTTACACACAGACAAATGTTCACACATTCCACAGATTTGATATTTTATCAGATCTGGTCCCGAAGCTTTGCAAGTCTTGAAGACAGCTCATCCTGTAAACAATTAAAATGGTCACAGAGCTGAAGAAACCCCATTCATGTACATGTTAAAATAAATACTCTCAATGTATTAGAATTGAAACGGTGATAAAGACATCTGGCAGAACGACTTATGCTACTTGTCTACCAAATTTGATTTTAACATTCTTCAATAGTGTCTTAAAATAAAATCTACACTCACTGGCCACTTCATTAGGTACACCTGTTCCGATTGCTTGTTAAGACAAATAGCTAATCAGCCAATCACATGGCTGCAATTCACATAGAGGTGGTCAAGACAACTTGCTGAAGTTCAAACAGGATGAGAATGGGGAAGTGACTTTAAGTGACTTTGTGGTATAATTGTTGGTGGCAGAAGGGCTGGTCTGAGTATTTCAGAAACTGCTGATCTACTAGGATTTTCATGCACCACCATCTGTAGTGTTCACAGAAAATGGTCCGAAGGAGAGAAAATATCCAGTGAGCAGCAGTTGTGTGCATGAAAATGCCTTGTTGATGTGAGAGGTCAGCAGAGAATGGGCAGACTGGTTCAAGATGATGTTGCCTTTGGCAACAGTAACTCAAATAGCTACTCATTACAACCAAGGAATGCAGAATACCATCTTTGAACGCACAACACATCAAACCTTGAAGATGTTCTGAAGGCAAAAGGAGGTCAATTTTTTTTACTAGCAAAGTGTACCTAATAAAGTGGCCAGTCAATGCATTTTACTGTTTATTTTTGTATTTATATAGTCCATCACATGACAAAGTATGAGTTGTCTTTCAGATGTCCTACCTGCTCTGCAGAAGCCACACTTGCACCAAGTGACCCTTTTTGACCTTCTGGGAGCTCCATATTCAGATCCAATCTATTGTAGTAAAGGGTCAAACATGTAAATGTGAATATAACAGCTCTAAAGGGAAGGCAAAGGGGTGAGTATGTGTGTGTGTGCGTGCGTGTGTGCATGTGTAAGTGTAAGAGACACTTACCCTGCTTCATCTGCCATCTCCTTCATCAGACCATCCACTTGACCCTGAAACATCAGACAATGTTATGCGTTATGATTGTTTTGGAAAGTGAAGCGCAGTAATGGTGACCGATGTCAGTATGCTGCTGCTGGTTATACCTGTGGGGTGGTAAGGGTGGTGGTACTGCTCATAGTATCCTCCATCTGAGCAGTCTGTACATCCAAAGTCTCAAACTGACGTTCAAATTTGTCCATCAACGATGAGATCTGCACAATGGCAAAAACACCACATTACCCATCTTTGCCTTTTCCTAATACTTTCAAACATACACGCAAAAATGGAGAACTGATCTTTGACATGCCATTGATAAGACATTAGTAGGGTAGCACTACCTCCGACAGGAGCCAGTATGTTCACAGCAAATATCACTAATTTATCTGTAGATATTTCTGGAGCTAAACTTAAAAGAGCTCAGTGACACTGAAATAATGTCTTGTGCAAGGAGCTGGACACAAACAAAAATTCATCTGGATGCCAGATGCTGCCAGTGCCCCAGGAATCACTGTCACTCCTCCAAACCCTTTTTTAATTTATTTATTGCTTTCAGTGATGTAACCGTATGTGACATCAAATGGGGGCAGGAAAGATGGGCCGACAAGTTCCAGTGGCAGAACATTCTGCAGGGCCTACCTTCTCCAGATTCATGGTCTTCAGTACAGCATCCATACCCTTAACGACGCCAGCCATGTCCTTTGTCACCTTTAACCAACGCAGAAGGCCAGTTGTAAAATAACAACAAGCAATGACAATAATAAAAATAAAATTAAATGTTGGGAACATGTCAAACACAACAAGGATGTGATACCAACAATGCACCTGTCTTGTTACACAAGATATTACTTTCCTTGTGTGAATTTACCTTGTTCATAGTAACAGCAGTCTGGACCCTTGCTGCTACAGCATCCACACGAGCACTCATCCTAAGGAAGTTCACGGATTGGTTTTTCTGTCGAATGGCATTTTCAGCGTGGATGCGAGCTACTTCCATATTTCCCTTTTGAATGGCCTGAGCGAGTCAAAACAGATACACCAACTGTTAAGCTATCAAAGAGAAGTAATGATGTGGGCTAAAGTACATCACGCATACATCCTTACCTTCTTCACTTTGACCTTTTCGACTTTCTCCTCCTTATCACATTTCTTGGAGCTTCGCTGCAGCTCTTTGGCAGCAAACTTGAGGTTGAACAGATGTTCTGGTGGAGGAAGTTAAGTTTTTTCGAACAGCCTACCGACAGAATTGGGTACAACATCTGGCAAAGCTTTCCACATTTTTTGAGTAGTTACTCAAGTCTCGAAATGGATGTCTTTTCTTGAGTAGTTACTCTACACCCTTTACTCAGATGGACAAGTACCATATAAGCTGCTCTGTCGGTACATTTAAGTTAGGCTACACAAAGTGACTTAACCAGTACGGCGACTCTGAATGCAGTTGTGCGTCAGAGTTCAGTGCGGTAGTGGTTTCGGGAAAAGTAGGCCCACAACTAAACAGTGAGGAACCTTAATGTACTAAACAAGCACAGAAACATAATTTAGAAAAGATAAAAATCAACCAATCTATAACACAACGGCCTTATTCTAATCGGCGTTGTGTTGGCAAGCAAACAGTGATTAATGTGTTACCCCATCAGCCATCAAAGTAGAAAGCTAAAAAGTTCACTTCCCGCGAGTAGGTAGCCCATTCTTGACATACACAGAATTTATCAACGTTATTAACGGACATTGGGGCTAATTTTGCATCACCTGTTCGGTTTTAATAACGAATGATGAAAGCTACGAAGAAGTTGACGGGAGTTTATAATCTAAACGACGCATCGTTACAGACCCACTACCTTACTTATCCCATTCCGCTGTTTTTCATGTGGCTTGATTTTAAGAAAGGATACTATCCAAGTTAGGCATGGTGACACTTTCTCTATTCTTCTTCTGTAAATTTTAAGAAGCAAACCTTCGGTCTGTTTTCAACCTCGTCGATGGTTTTCCCAAAAAGCATGCAAATACTTCCGTGTTTGACTGAACAACTACAACGTCAGTATCACATGCTCTGATTCACATAGCTTTTGATTATGTCATTCGCTAAGGAGGAAAGTCATATTGGGAAAACCAGCGTCCCTACTGGCAGCGTTCCTGTCGGTCTAAAAATTCCATACAATCGCATAGACAAGGATAGATTAAAACACCCCTTAAAGAAATGAGATCGAACTTGTCCATCAAAACTAGTTTCAGTCTATAAATTGGCATCATCTCCCAACACTTAAAGTATCATGAGAAATTTCCTTTGCCAACACCCATACACGACGTTCAGCAGTCCTTCATAAGCTTACTAAAAGAATATTCGAAACTAATTCGAACAAATTTGGGAAAACCCAAAGAATGGAATCAAGACTCAATAGATTTATCAAACATTCATGTCATGTGGACTGTCTTGACTTCGGAGTGTGAACCGAAATGTAATAACATTTGAGTGCCATTGAAATCAGTTGACTTCGCCAAAGCGTCGGTAGGAACGTTGCCAGCAGGGGGCGATGAGATTATTATGGCGTCAAAATAGTCTCATAAAGCACTCGCACGATAAAACATGCTTCGAGCGTATTGTATTATTTCACACGCGTAGATATTAACTGCGAGCGAGCAAATTATCTCTGCGCGCGAGGAGAAATCTCAAATTATCTCTGCGCGCGAGGAGAAATCTGTGACCAGCGCGCAAAACAACCACTGGGGGGCAGTCGCTCGCGCGAAATTAATTTCTGCTCGCTCAAAGCAGTTATCTGCTCTCGCGAATTTGAGACTTCTGCTCTCGCGCGCAGAAGTACTACTTGGGCAGAGGAAGGGAATCGGACTCGGAGAAAGGAACAAGGAAGACAGGAACGAGGAAGACCGGAACATTTGCAATGAATGAAAATAGCTTGGGAATAGTTTCTTGGAAATATGTTTAAGAAATATGTTGTGTTGTGTAGTTAATTAGTAATCAGCATTAGTCTGTGTGGATTCTAAACACCTAACGTTAACGTTCGTTTGGTAACGCTAGCGAATATCCGACTTAGCTTGTCTGACATGTAATTTAGCAGTGAATATAATCTAGTAGGCCTACGTTTAATTAATGCCGTGCGTTGACTGTAGTAGATAGGTGTTTTTGCTATAGACTGGTAGGTTGCTAATAAACACCAAGTTAGAGATAACGTCTGCTTACTTGCTAGCTCAAGCTATTTCTTTAAAACATATTTTCAAGAAACTCTGCTAAAGAAGCTATTTTCATTCATTGCAAATGTTCCGGTCTTTCTCGTTCCTGTCTCCGAGTCCGAGTCCGATTCCCTTCCTCTGCCCAAGTAGTACTTATGTACTCTTTGCGCGCGAGAGCAGAAGTCTCAAATTCGCGAGAGCAGATAACTGCTTCGAGCGAGCAGAAATGAATTTCGCGCGAGCGACTGCCCCACAGTGGTTGTTTTGCGCGCTGGTCACAGATTTCTCCGCGCGCGCAGAGATAATTTGCTCGCTCACAGTTAATATCTACGCGTGTGAAATAACACAATACGCTCGAAGCATGTTTTATCGTGCGAGTGCTTTATGAGACTATTTTGACGCCATAGATTATGCTCTCTATTCTGTAATCTCTCATTCAGGTTTCACACTCACACACACACACACACGGTCTAGCCAATGCATTTCTGCTGAATTCATGGAACAACTACTGTTGCCCCCCAAAATAACTAGCCAAATAATTAAATTAAAAGCATAGTGGCAACCTCTATATACCCCAAAACCATGACAATTCTAGCCCTGTATCCGAGTAACAGCAGAGGTCACATTAAAATGTAAAGTTGCTTTTGTATACTTTAATCAAAATAAAAACAACTCAAAATGTGTAGAAAAAAATGTCAAAATCACATGAGCTTATTATTATTACACCTATAAAACACCACCACTATCATATTAACAGTGGCTCCTGCACCACTCAGTCTATTAACACAAATTAGTCCCTGAAGAGAGACTGGAAACCAGGCTGTGTGAGGAATTGGCTCAAATCGGTAAATCACATTAATGCTGATTGGATGGTTCGTACATTTGTGCTCCATCTTGATGGGCTTAACATTTGGTGGAGTCCCAGGCCTCCAGTCAAGGGAGGACAAGAGGAGGTAATATATAATATGAGGTTGAAATGCTTTTGCAATATACAAAACCAGGAGCTAGGAGAGTGTGGGACGTCTTCCAGGGCATGTGAAAGACGCGTTTGAGAAGAGGTGACATTATTTAGAAAACCCGTTATCTGCATGTGGTGACACCTGCTACAATGCCAGAACAGTGTGACCCTTTGTCCTCTCTTCTGATGAACAGGTTCTGTGCATCCTGTGTAAGGCCTTGACAAAGACCACAGAGGAGAACAAAAAAAAAAGTACAAACCCAAACCAAAAAAAGTCTACTCAATCCACCCACTGCATACTAGCATCAGGCTACAGATCAGATTAAAACATCACACCAGAGTCCAGAGATTGGCACCATAGATGATTGTTCTTGGAATCGCTAGAAGCAGGAACTAAAGCTCTGAGCTACAGTCTATAGTTGATCACCATGAGAAACTCTTTGCTCTTCAAGATGGCTTGTGGCTGATCAGATGAATCTCGACCAATGAGGAAGCACAAAGCTGGTCGATGGAATCCGACTCATCCACACAATCCACTGATCAGCTGCCTTTAGACGTTTCTTATCATGTGCAAAATGTGTACTACTATTAGGAAGCAACAGCAAAGTCCATCATAAAACAGTGTACAAAATATATAAATATTCTTGTGGTGATCAGAGAACAGTCTTCAGTGTTGCTTGTGGACAAAGAGAGCGAGAGGAAGAGCTGGGGGGGAAACAGAGACACAAAGAGGTGGGTGGATGCTCTCCATGGGTCTAACCAATGCAACCAAACCAGAGGCAAACAAACAAGAGTGCATCCCTTTATGCATTTCACCAACCAATCTCCTGTTGGGCAACCATACTGCAGTACACACCCCCCTGACCACTGATGTGTGAGAGGAGGTGCTTCCGTGGGGACTTGGAGAAGGATGGGACCAGTGGAGGAGAAAGAAAGCAGCACCATCTCCACACGAGGGGGTGGGGTGAGGTGGGTGGGTGGTTGGTTGGTTGTGGGGGGGCTTGTGCTCCCAAATTGTACGGCAGAACAAACGCTACTTTAGTTTTTCGATTCGAGGGAGAACGGAACAGCACCATGTTTGGTTTTCCAGAGCTAGTCTAGTGTCGTAGAAGGGTGGAGTGAGGAGAGGAGGGGAGGAGAGGAGACGAAAGGCCGAGGGGATTGCAGCGTGGCTGAGATCGCTTTAAGGCCCTGCAGCAGAGTAAGGCTGAGGTGGTTGATTATTGGAAAGATTGTTACCAAGAGGTTTCTCCCTGGAAGTAAGACACACACAAACACTCAACACAGACACACACTCAACACACACACACTCACTCAACACAGATAGGAAGAGAAAAAGACATGAGGGGTTGTGGTGGTAGGTCAGACAATATAAAACAGGAGACGAGGGGAGTGAAAGGAGAGGGAACAAAGGGGGAGAGAAGGAGGAGGATGAGGAGAGGGAGAGGAAGAAGGGGAGGAGGAGAGAAACATTGGGAGATGTAGAGATAAAAAGAGCACCACTGTCCGTAAACATAGACTCCTACACAAAACCGAAATTAAAAAAAAAAAATTACAATAAAAAAATAAACTATACAAAATCTTTTAAAACATAATAAAAAAATGATAAAAGTCAAAATCCCTGCAGTATTGGTATTATAGAGTCTGGGTGGAGGGCCAAGGTGGGGGTGGGGAGGGGGCTCCCGAGGGTCAGTGCGACCAGCCCATGAGGTGGCTGACCCGAGCCCGCTCAGTCATGCGCCGGACGCGGCCCGACCGCGACATGCCGAGGTTGAGCGGGTCGGCCGCAGGCCCCTCCTCATCAGAGTCATCGTTGTACAGGACAGTCCGTCGGCCCTGGTTGCGCGTGTTGACCCGGGCCGACTTGGACGTGCGCTGGCTCGACCTCTGGCCAGCACCCGTCCGTGGTGGAGCTGCTGCTCCCCCCGCTTGCTCCTCCCCTTCCTCGTCGTCCTCCTCATCCCCCTCCTCCCCCTCCTCCTCTTCATCCCCCTCCTCTTCCTCGTCATCCTCCTCCTCTTTCTCATCCTCCTCTTCCTCCTGCTCCTCCTTCTCCTCCAGTTCCTCCTCCTCAGACTCCTCCTCTACCTCCACTTCCTCCTGCTCCTCCTCTTCCTCTTCTTCCTCCTCCTCTTCTGGCTGCTCCTCCTCTTTGTCTCTCCTCAGTCTCTTTGTTTGCACTGGAGGTTCGCTGGCCATCAGCTTCCTTTTGGGGACGACGATGGCCGCCTTGCCCTTGTTCCTGTGGGAGAGTCGTGGTGCTTTGCTGTAGTCGTGGTCGCCGCCCTCCACGAACTGGCCCACCTCCGCGTCACTCTCTTCGCTCTCCGACGACGAGGAAGAGGAGGACGAGGACGATGAGGAGGAAGATGATGACGAGGACGATGACGAAGAACTGCCGGATGCGAGCCTCTCTTTCATGACTGTGCGCGAGGTACCTCGTCTGTGTGACTGCCGGCTGCCGTTGACCGTTGGCCCATTACATAATGCTGGAAAACAGATCCAAAAAAAAAACCATTATCCACAGCAGACACCACCAAGCACATCCAGTGCCACTCAGTAAACAGACACAGAACAAAACATTGGCAAACCCTGGTACTGTACTGTTTAAATGCAAATGTTAGGTAGTAAATGCATAGGTTATTGATGTATGCAGAGGTTTATATACCAGAGGTTTTGGCAGATAAATTTCGGCTGCGCATTAATCTGTTGGCCCCGGGCTGCCCTGAGGAAGATGATGAGGATGAGGAAGATGATGTTGAGGGCTGACTGTCTTCATCCACTGAAATGTCCTGGGATTCTGAGGCTGCGGAGACATTTAGATCTTAAATTCGGGCTCACAGAGGCGTTTCAAAGACACTTGAAGGTCAGACCAGCCTGCAATCAAATAGCTCATACCTTGTGAGACTCTGCGTGTGCGACTCCTGGACCTCTGTTGGGTTTTTGGTTTCTTCCCTGACTTGTTTTTCCCTTTAGGGCTAAGAGTTAATATAAAAAAGGACACATATTAACAAGCTGCATTTTGCTGGTTGCAAATTTTCGTGATATGAACACAGATGATCAAGTGGACATACCTAACTGGAGGGGAGTCCTGTAACCTCTTGCTGTAGCTCATTCTCTGACGACTCCTCCGCTGGTTTTGTATGGCAGATTTAAAATCTGAGATGATGGAGATGATCTGTCTCTCAAAGAATGCGGAGAGACTCAGAGTCATACTGTAAATCTGTAAAATATAAGAAATCAACATGACACATGATTAACCCAGAGGATTTCTTTTAAATCTGCTCTGCCTATTATCTTACGTTATAGAACAAAACATAACACACAACATAAAAGTAAAAAAAAAAAAAAAAGTGTCAAAAGAACTCAGGTAGTTTATTTCAAAACTAAGACTCACTCTTGACTTTTTATTTGGAGTGTATGCCTTGGAATTGGTGAAAATCAGACGTATGTCTTTGGCAAATTCTGAGGGATTTTCATAGTTTCCTACAGCTAGTGTCTCTGCCACAGTCCCCAAGTCCATTGGAGTGTCGATGATATCCCGATAATCCTGCAGAAATGTTAACGGTCAGGCAAAATTACATTTACACCACTGAATACGATTTCACAGGACTTCAACAACAATACAATCTCTTTTGGTGCACACAACAAGAGGCGGCACATGACTAAGACCTCTCAGGGTTTTGGAATACCTTGCAGGGGGTTGAAAGGTTAATATACCCATTAACTCGACAGGCAGCCAAAACATGAAAAAAAGAAAAGGGACGTTACCGGATACTCAAAGAGGTCCACGGGCTGTCGGAAGGGCTCTGAATCAGGGCTGTCAATCATCCGGCGCAGGAGATCCCTACACTGGCCTTTCCAGGCGTTGACGTCGAGCACCACCCCTCGCTTCTGAGAGGAAGAGCCACCTCTCTGATGATGCGGGAAAGGAATAATAATAATAATAAAAAACACTGTCAAATTGTGAGAGCAGACCCTGATATCTAAGGGCTGATCCATAATCTATGTATAAGTTGTGGATTTCAAAAAACAAAAAAAAAACTTCAGTCACAATGTAATGCAACACCCAAACATTACATTGTCAAACATTGTCATTACATTGCCAAACATTTTAATAACTTTTAAATTTGCTTCACTCACATGTTGACTGGCTGAGGTCCCTGGGGTGTCGGAGTCAACATCATTCTAAAACATGCACGCACACACACACACACAAATACACAAAACAAGAATCTGAGGAAAAGCCATGCAGCATCAAAAACCATGACAGCCTCAATCACATTAGCTGAGACTACAGATTATTCATGTAAACAAGATGCCCTCACCTCTTCCTCCACACTGCTCAGCTCAGTCTTCAATCTGTGGTAAAGCTCTACTATGTCAACACAGCTCTGGTCCCTGTAAGAGAGGCGTGCGCACACACACACACACCTGTAAGTGGCCTGAGGTAATCACAGTGTGGCGTCTTTAAAAATTACACTTTAAGTTATCACTCTCCTCCACTCCTCTCCTCTACTTCGTGACATCCACATCAACCACTTTATATGAGAAAGACATTAATACTGTTGGACATCACTTTTAGAGTGACCGTAACTATAAACAGGAAAGGGCGAATCACACCCTTTTGTACTTTAAAGTAGTATATTAATTGTGCAGTTCAGGATCGAGATTGTCTCCTGAATTTAAATACAATTTTTGACTTTCAGTTGACTTTAAAACTGAAGATCCAAAGATACTTAAGAATAATTCAGGAATTCACGAATATTTTTGCATCATCCCGCAAGTCATGACTGGCAGTAAGAAAAGCCCTTAAAGAGGTGATGAAGAGGTGTGTGTGTGTGTGTGTGTGTGTGTGTGTGTGTGTGTGATGGCCTAAATGTAAACATAATTAAGTGAGGGAGGGGAGTCAAAAGAGGCTTCTGGCCGCGTGTGTACCCGATGAAGCGCAGCAGCACGTCCGTGACTATCTTGGCGGCAGTGACAATGGGACTCTGGGGCTCGTTGAAGATGCGGGCGTTGTGCTCGATGTAGCGCACCTCCCACATGAGGGCAGATATTCTCCTGCGGTGACAATGGGGGGGGGGGGGGGGGGTCAGTCAGGAGCAGCCACAACATGATCTCTCAGATGGGTAAAGTCGAGAACATTTCTGGCATGGCACTGATGGAATTCTTATTCAAGAGGGGTGTATGCAGGTATAGCAAAGTATAAACCAAAAATATTGTCAAAGGGTCTGCCCGCTAAGTGTAAATGAGTATACTTTAATTCTACACAATTATAGCTGACTATGTAAAAATCAAGTTCCATTAATGTAAAATACAAAAGAAAAACGTTTCATCAAATCAAAACAATCACAAAATAATAAACCACATAATCAAATAAAATACCAATCAAACAAAACACAACTAATAAAGAAAAAGAAAATAGATGTGCAGACTCTTTTAGACTGTGAGTTCCAAGTACTTATATTACATATTAAATACACAAGAAAACTCTGGCTGTGAGACAGACAGACAGACCCTAAGGGTCTGTCAAAGCCAGACAAATATCCGCTTTCTGCAATAACCCTACTCATGTTGAGTTCACAGCAGAAGGCTGGGGAGCCAGGCTGTGGGGGGGCTACCTGTAGAAACGGTTCCTGAGGCGCTTGCGGATGGTGCTGAGGTCTGTAGGGTAGGCCACCACAGAGCAGTACAGTGGGTAATCCCCAAGGTCTACCGGAACTATAAACTCCTTTGCCACATCTGAGGACATGCAAGCACACGCATATTAAAAACAGATCGAGAAATTACCATTTCAGAGACCTGGCACCTTTTTTGGGTGAAAGTAACCCATTTGCCATATGCCACACAGTTAAGTTGTAAGGATACATACTATTTTCTTCTCCGAGTATGTGTCAGTCTGACACCCCCAATGTTAATAACAACAATAATTAACTGTAAGCACTTAAGGCACATGGGAAACATTCTGGGGTGGGTGTTAACATGAGATACAATGGATGATGCTAACATTAAACATGAGATACAATGGATGATGCTAACATTAAAACAAATTTCAAGTATTGTAGATCACTTCGCAGCAGCATCCTGTTGTTGGGGGGCCGTGACAAAGAGTGGCCCTTACCTAGCGAGAGCAGCTGGTCGATGGCCTGGATGACACGCTCAGACTCCTCGTCACGTGTGTGCGCCCCCCACTCTCCCTCCTGGGGCGTGTACAGGAGCGACTGGAACTCCACCTCCGTCACCTGGACACACTCTCCGAACTCTTCGGGGAGCTCAGCTAGACCGACAGAAGAGAGAAAAAAAACTGGTCACTTACAAGAGTTTGACAACCAGAGGGCTAATAAGACAAAAGTCAGTATACTACACCGTCCTTACCTTCTTCGGGTATCGTCTCCAGATCCCACGGACTCATCTTTTCCGTCTCTCCATTATCCCACCTGTTAAGCACATCACAAGGTATCAGGGCTGGGCAATACGGCAAAAAAAGATACATTTTCTCATTGTCCAAAATCAATTTTTAATCACAATTTTTCCCCTGATACTGGCAGTTTGAGAGCCTGTTGAATAAAATCTGTCTGTGAAGGCAACATCTCACATACCAGGTTTATTTGCTCCATGTCACTGACCATAACCAAACCATCGCCACACAACTGACACTGTATAACTATATTGTCTTGTATAACTGTTAAATGTAGCCTACTCTCCCACGCCTTATTTCAGGCACCATGCCGGAGATCTTTCAGCCTTGCATACCTGATATTGTAGCACTGGAAAAGGCTGTCAGGATATTCCAGTTCGAGTGGCTGCTGGCTGTCCACTGCTCCAAACCACCACGCGTCATCGATGATGCTCCGGAATCTGGACCCTAATCATACAGACCAACAGCAATAAGGCCTACAAATCTGCAACCTACTCAGTCAAACCAAGAGCATTAGGCCTTCGAATACCAACACGAGTGTGAGATCACTTCGAGCAGTAATTTCAAAGTTTACCACAACACTAACTCACCAGGCTGCCAGTTGCGTTCCTTGGCCTCGTTGTAAAACTGCTGCAGCACCAAAAAGTCAATGACATCAGGCATGTCATGATACCTGCAAGACAACAGTGAAAAGGGAGGTGAGGAGACTCAGTCAAAAACGCACCTCTGGTAAAATAGCTTATTTGCTGTCAACTTCAGAGTTATACAAGAGGACACATGACCGTCTACCTTCATGGCCCAACATGGCCCACCGATAGCAATGGTTTAATGGACTACCACTCCAGTTAGAGCAGACAATGTTATATATATCTTTAATAAGATAATTTCCCAAATAGGAGGTGTTTTTTATTGAGCTATGGTTCAAAACCAAACAGTCTCATTACTGAGAGGGTAACAGAAAACCTTTCACCCATCAATAGCTGGTACTAATAAGAGGTGTGTGTAGCATGCTAACATCTCTCTCTCTACTGTACATATAGTTGCTGTCCTGTGTAAGGCTTTGCTCTTTTTTTTGCGTTTTAATCACATCGTCAAATCTGTATCTTGAAACTAAAATAGCACAGTCTGAGCAAGTTGGGGAAAAAAACAGGTGTGTTTATCAGTCATCTGAACACAGTAAAAATTAAAATCACCCGTGCTAGTTTATTATTAAAATGGGCTCCAAGAGTGGAAAATTGTTTCATATGGTCTCGATCCAGAACCATTAGTGAGATACCCTTCACAACTGCTGTTCCCTGTAGAGCAGGATGAAAGACGCTTTGAAGCATGAGCCTTTGTTATACGTGTGTGTGTGTGTCTGTGGAAAAAAACAGACATAGAAAGAGAATGTGTATGTATGTTTGAGTCTCACTTGAGAATGAAGGACTCGTTGGTCATCTTCCCTGAGAGCGCGTCCAGGAAGGCCAGTTTGAGGCAGCAGAGAGTGGGCGGGCCCACCTCATACTTTATACCAATCACCTTTACCGACTCCTGATCCTGCAACAGAAACACATCCAAAAAAATAAAATAATAAGAGGATATTGTCTGTGTGTAGGTTCTCATTCTAGGTCATGGTATGTACTAAGCTGTAAGGCAACTGGACTCTTTAAAAACCTGGAAAACGTATACGATGAATTCCAGTTGACTTACACGTTAGCTCTTATGATGGCATTGTTAACGCCTAACAAAAATTTACAGAGGTGACGGGAGAGAGACACAAGGCGACGGTATAAAGG
Organism: Setipinna tenuifilis; assembly: GCA_030347295.1. Lineage (NCBI taxonomy): Eukaryota > Metazoa > Chordata > Actinopteri > Clupeiformes > Engraulidae > Setipinna > Setipinna tenuifilis. Next base: position 24,046,851 of record CM059272.1, read on the forward strand.
TTGATTGGCCTCAAGAGGCCGTCTTTACCCTGAGATCCAGTTTGTTCCAGGGCTGTTTGACACGGTTGATGTTGTACGCTTTGGCCTTACGCACTGCACGCGCATACGCCTCATGGCCTTGACGAAAGTAGATGAGCTACAAGGAAAAGGTAGAGAGAGAGAAAGGGAGAAGAGAGAGACGGAGAGAGAGAGAGAGAAAGAGATACTTGAGTCAGAAAAAGAAGTCAACTTTCTACCTCCGCACAAGATTTTATGTGCAGAATTCGGGAGTCATAGTTCATTAGTCCATGGAAGATACTGGCAATTGTGACTCAGGAGTGATAGTTTATTAGTCCATGGAAGATATTGCCAATCGTAACTCAGAGACAGCAGGTGTCAGGATTTCGAGAGAGCTACTGGGTAGTGTGTATAGTCTCTACTGTAGTGGCTATAGTGGGTACCTCATCCCCCATCTGTGGCACGAAGGGCAGGCGACGTGGCATGACATCTATGATCCAAGATGGAGGGGTCCATTCCACACCTGCACCACCAGATGCAGGCTGAGAACACACACACACACACACACACACACACACACACACACACACACACACATAAGTATTACAAACTAATTACACACTCACACCCCAGCACATCTCAATGCTTAAAGTCAGACATGGTATTGCTTTACTGCAATTTGGCCAACTGCCCGAAGGTCTTCAGAAACATAAAGGGAAGATCAAGCAGCAATAGAGTTAACACCCAGTGCAGGTTTTTGGTAATAAAACCGAAATATCAAAACAAAAGAAAAAGTCAGTGTATGCCAACACCCACTGCCGTTGATTTTATGCATCATAGAAGACATGCAAAACACTGCAACACCTTTTGTTTTGGTTCTTTTTGCTTCTTCTTTTCTGCTTCCTTCTTCTTCCTCTTTTTGTCCTCCTCCTCACCCTCGCCCTGCGCCTCTCCCTCGTTCTCAGAGCTGCTGCTCTCCGGGGCGCGAACTGGCCGCCTGGTTGAGCGCTTGGGAGGCTGGAGGTTGATCCCTGCGTCAGCCGTCCAGTCAGAGTACTCACTTGATGAGTCACTGTGTGTGTGTGTGTGTGGGTGTGCGTGTGGGTGTGCGTGCATGTGGGGTGGGTTGGAAAAAAATTAAACACAAAAAACACATCTATTAGCCATGAAGTTAAATTCTTACAATTTGTCTGGCTCATACATGGGGGTTCCTCAGTAAGGCTAGTGAGGTAACAGCCTTGGCTTAAATCATTTAGCTGGAAAACGACAACAAACCTGGAGCTGCTGTCGCTCTGCCACTGAGCTTCTCCATCTGAGGAAGCATTGCTGTTCTCCGCCTGCTCCTCCTCCTGCTGCTTTACACACACACACACACATACACACACACACACACAGACTAATGTATCAGGCAACAGGTGTTTCTGCTATACCATCACCCAGTAATGGTTGCTTTTCTGGCAAATGCATTTCTCAGAATCCTCTCCCCTTCCCTTTGTGGGGACTGTGTTGACACAGAGCACGGGCCTTACCTCAGCCTCGCTGTCCGAGTCCGAGCCGTGTGGTGAGCCGAGGGCGGAGCTGCGTCGGAGTGCGCGTCTCTCCCGTGCCGAGCGCGTGTGGTAGGAGTGGCGCTGCTGCTGCTGCTGCTTGCGCTGGGTGCGTCTCAGGGAGCGCGCCGACATCAACTCCGGCTCAGCCTGGGCACAACACAGAGCAGGAGGGGGTCAGGAGGTCAGCGTCACCTGGACCACCGGTGCAGGCTCGAGGGGTCTTAAATCGATTCGTCGATAGCAGTCGTACTGCTAATCAACTAATAATCGATTAAAATAATCACTATTGACTACTCCGATAACTAATTAGTTGATCTGAGCACTTTTGAATATGTTCTTAGTTTAAACATTTTCTGGTTTCTTTAGTCCTCTGACGGCTAACTGAATATCTTTAGGATAGGGACAAAAGAAGATATACCAGGACATCTTCCTGGTCTTTAAATAACACAGATCAACATGTCTTTGAAATGGTACATAAAACACTCTAAAACATTCCGTCATGAAACTTTAGCAGAATAGCTTAAACTTCAGATGTTTTTAAAACAAAGTTGCAGGGCATAGTGCACATGTGTAAAGCATGTCGGAGAAAGCGCACCATAGAACTAAACCCCAACTACACAGGTGCCAACGTCGGATTCTTATCTCCGTGTGCGTAGAACTATACTTCCCGCTTAACAGTGCAGTAAACTACCTGACTCACTCTTATGACGCTTTGTGCAGGTTTCCTCCTTTTCTCCGTGGTGTACAGAGACCGCTCCGACTCTCCCTTGGCCTGTCGGGACTCCTCCATCACCCTGAGGAACACAAGAAACACACATGTATAGGAATGCAACAATCATCCCATATGTACACGCAGATCCATGTGGCCGAGTGGGCTCATGTGTACCGCCTTACTATAGCATGCTGCCTCATATGTGGCCCTTTACCTTACTGTGATGGCCTTTTGTGCCCCTTACCATAGGATGCAGACTCATATAGCCCAAGTAAGCTCATATGTACAACCCTAACTTAGTATGCTGACTCATACAGTATGTACCGCCTTAGTATGCTGGCTTTAATGTGCTCCCTTACGTTAGCATGCTAACTCATGTGCCCTCTTTCCCAAGTATGCTGACTTATGTGCCCCCTTACCTTAGTATGCATGCTAATATACGCCCCTTACCTTACTATGCTGGCTTTAATGTGCCCCCTCACGTTAGTATGCTGACTCATATGTGCCCCCTTACCTTACTATGCTGGCTTTAATGTGCCCCCTCACATTAACATGCTAACTCATGTGCCCCCTTTCCCAAGTATGCTGACTAAGATGTGCCCCCTTACCTTGTTGGCTTTAATGTGCCCTCTTACATCAACATGCTGACTCATGTGCCCCCTTACCTAACCTTACCTACCATATGTACCACCATTGCTCAGCATGCTGGCTCATATGTGCCCCCTTACCTTAGTATGCTGGCTGACACCTCGTTGACCATCACCCGCCTGCTCCAGGCCAGCAGGTCTCTCTCGGTGGCCATCTGACTGCGAGGGGCGTTGTTGTGCATCTGCCGTACTCCCTCCACCTGCCCGCTGCGCCGCAGACCCACGTTGGGGGGAGACAGAAGGCCCCCTTCACCCTCAGGCCCTGCAAACACCATCAACCGTCAGTTTCATACCAGCTAAAAACAAAAACGCCTGACGCAGACAGATGTGTAGTATTTTGACAGAAAAGTCTGTAACTCCTGTACAGAAACAGCGTTCCAATAATGACAGGAAATCATACTTGCACAGCTTGATCACTATCAGCCAAAACCATAATTATGTGCTAAAGGAAAACTTTGATTTACTCAACAATTAATCATTTGAATTCTCTGACAATACGATGTTGAAGTCATTAGTTCTTCAGTTACTGTGGAAAAGGTTTATATAACGCCTCTTCCCTGACGTGTCAGAGAATGCCCCACTCCCCACCCCTTCACCTGTGGCCTGCTGTCCGGATATGAGCCGCTCGTCCTGCTGCTGCTGCAGCTGCCTGATGAGGTCATCCAGCGGACTCTCCTCCTGCTCCTCCTCCGAAGTCTGCTGGCCAATCACCTGCTCCACCACCTCGCCATCACCTGAGCCATGGGAAAGCACACACACGCACACGCACATACACACATACACACACACAGTTACCTTCAGCAAACAAAACACAAAAAATCACTCTCAAAATCCCACTATGTTCTTTACAGGAACAAGTCTTGTTGACTTGCTGATACAACCGAATAAACACGATGTTTTACTACCCACTATTTATAAAAACTACTTAGTGGTGTGCCTCTTTTCCCTATTGGGTCTTATGTTTGTGTTAACACACTGCAAAGAATTGCAATTACATGAAGCTATGCAACACATAATTACAGTGAGCTAGCCTGCCAGCTTTCCACACTTTTCAATCAAGATGACGGTAGCAAAGTGGAGCCCCTGACCTGTAGCATTGCACTCCTTGTTTCTTGCACTGCTGGACTTCAAATAGGCAATTTTTACCCTCTCTCCCAATTACAGGGTAAAAGGTATTGCAATTGGGTGTATGCACACACTCGTGTAAAACTGCTGTTGTGTTGTACTTGAATTTTAGCATGAGGTAAACTGTCACTGCATATCTGTGCTCTAGTCTGGACAGAAACAGGAAGCTGTCATTTCTTTTTACTTTAACACAATGACATGCAAGGGTCTGCAGTTGCCTTACAGGACTGCATTTTTTGGGAGAAAAAAAGTCTGCTAAACTTTGCCCACTGCAGGATAAGTGAAACTGAAGCATTTCAGTCGAAGCTCAGCAACCTTCAAGCTTCAATATGTGGTCACTTTTCAGAGGCCATGTTCTACAACTATAATCCATTCTTGCTAACCAGCTGACAGACTCTATGGCTTGAGATAAGCAGATGCACAGAGCCCTGGAAGCAGCTTTACCACGTAAATGCTAATGGTGGCTCTTTTATAGACACTTGTTGCACAGTGTGGCACAAACAAATCAACCACAAACATGTGCCCATGTTCCACAGCTGGTCCTGAGAGACTTTAGGAGGTTTACCATTGGCCATGTAGCCCAGCTGGGGAACAAGCTGCTCGTCCTTGCAGTTCTCCCGGCCCGGCACCAGCCTCTGGAAGATGGGGGGGTGGGGGTTCCCGTCCACGTCCACCAGGAAGGGCGGGGGCATGAGGTGGGGCGCCTGCTGGGTCTGCTCGTCCAGCACGTAGTTGTTGGAGTCCCGGATCAGCGGACGGAAATCCGTGTGGAAAAACATCTGGTCTGGAATCTGATGGCAAAGGTGAGACAAGGTGTCAAGTCAGACCTAATTTCTTTCAAGGTACAAAATGCGATAAAAAAAAATGTCCACATATGCTCATAGACCCCCTCCCCCAAGTAACAAAGCATTATAAGCATACTGTTCCCGTGTTAATCACGTGAAAGCGTGTCACCTTCTCATATATCCGACTGCACCCAAAGCCAAAGATGAGCAGGTGGCCGTGGGAGTCTGTGCAGGCAAAGTGCTGACCATCAGCTGAGAACTTGCAGTCGAACACGGCACCATGGCCTTGTCCCTCAATCTGAAACAACAAAAAGAGAGAAAACTGTTTATTTGTATGTTTCCATCTGCTAAATTATGTCCTTCATTTCTGCCACCAGTCTTTGGTTCCCATGCCACTTATCTTCTACCATCCAGAACAGTTAAGCCTCATTTATGGTTGTCCATACACAGACACGGAGAGCACCTTGTGGCGATGTGTTCACAGACTTGTCTGTCAAAAATGAGGCCTTTACTCTAGGCCTTGTGTGTTTTTATCCTTAAATCATATACTCGTATAAACTTAGGACTTTACCATGTTGAAGAAGTTTCGGATCTTGATCCCCCTGCTGAGGTCCCAGACGTAGATGTTTCCGTCATGACCCGCTGAGAGCATGATCCGCCAGTCAAACGGGTGGGCTTCCAACACAAACACCTCGTCATCGTGACCCTGTGGGGGAAAACAAGCAAACAAACATACAGTTAAAAAATGTTGCTAAATTAAGGCTAAATAAAGGCCATTTAAAGCAAGAATAGCAAGAAGAGCAAGCACACAAAAACAACTACCTCCGACCAACGCAAATCCGCTTACCGAGAGCACATGCAGCAGTTGGCCACTGGTGGAGCTCCACACCTTCAGCAGGAAGTTGGAGACGGCGGTGATGACCATGCGGTCACTGCGGTCCCACGCCACCATGGTAACAACCAGTTTGGTCGACTTGTCCTCTCCTGAGGCCACGGCGCTCCTGTTTTTAAGACACGCAAACAATGACCCAGTGCTCAGGACTACACCAGTTACCATTCCTGTTACCGTTTTTTTGCTGCCTCACCACACATAAATCAGGGTACCACAGCCTGTTATTTTGCCCTCTGTGTCTGTGCTTGTGGGCCCTAATCCAAATGCCCATATTGATTCTCAGGCGTAATCCAGCTATTTTCATTTACTCTCACCAGACATACTAAATGCAGAGATCTACCTAGCTATGCAAAAGTTTCAAACCACCTCATCAAAAGCCCCAACACTCTAATCTTGAGCACTTCAATTTGTATTAGCCAATTTCCTGTGTGTGTAGGAACAGCGGCACACACAGATGCAAATAAACAGTGGCTCTGCGACGCCCTCTAGTGTTGGGACAGTGCCTCACCCGGGCAGCCGGGCGCTCATGTCCAGGCAGGTGCTCTTCCACTCCTGCTGCTGGTACTGCCAGATCCGAGCCGTGCCGTCGCGACTACCGCTCACAAACCTGAGGCTGGTCACACACACACACACACGAATGAGGAGGAAGTCATTCATTTCTACTTAATACTGTGACAACAATAGAACCTGTGGGGTTCCCATTTTGACAGATAATCTGCGCATACCCATCACTGTTGTTGCAAAACTGCACAGCTAGCACCTTATCCTGGAAGACAAAAAAACAGATAGGAGTTGAATGACTATAGCAATGCCAGTCCCACCAGTCTCTAGTCACCATTCCTCTCATACTGTCCCTCCAACTTTATTCTCATTGGCTGTGGGGTCTCACCATGTGAGCATCCAGCTCAGAGAGCTTCATGGGTGTGTCGCCGCCCAAGTAATACACCCTGATCACATGATCGGTGCTTCCTGTTGCCAGGAACATCCCACCTGTCAATCAAAATGAGGGAAGGGAGAGAAGATGACAACAAACACTGGAAAGTTTGTAGGGACACTCAGTTGAAATACCCAAGCAGTTTCAGCAATAACACAAGAGGCGACCTTATGTGACCTGGCCTAGACAGCTGATGTCTGGTCACTAGCTATCTAACAGTCATCATGTTTATTTATGTCATCCACATCACTTTGTAAGACTGACCAGATTATTTAGACATCATGTAGCAATAAGTCAAGGTGAAGAAGCGGACCCGTTGTAACATGGCTTGAACAGCCATATAACTCCGGACACCCAAGCTCTCTGCTAGCTGACCATGTTATCAGTGGTGTTGGTAATAGCTTTTGTGTTAAAGGCTGTACTCTCATAACTCATTTTCTGAATAAACCAACATCATAACACAATGTTTTAAATCCTTTAGCTCTACAAAAGGTGTACTTTCTTGCAACCTTTCCTTTCTTAAAACCTTTCCCCTCTGAGCAGGAAGTGAATAAGCATGTGTATGTGTACGACTGTGTGTGTCAAAGGTAGAGTGAGCCAGGCCAACCCTACTTACCACAGCTGAAGGAGCAGCAGGAGATTTGGACACCTGGGCGTGAACGCTCAACGAACTTCAGTGGACGGTCACTACACAAGAAACACCCACAGACACACACCCACACACAGACCCACCCGCGGTAAGAGAACATCAGCCAATTTGAAACTTTTTCTATTACCACACACACAAGTGACTTATGCGGAGGAGTGACAAACATGCAGACAAAAGCACAATTGCTCACTTGAACTTCATGGTGAGAGCGTTCCACTGCCAGAAACACACCATTCCATCTGCACCGGTGGAGGCCAGCACTCGAGCAGAGCCCATGGTTGCCGGAGAAAACTGAATGAGGCAGAAAGGTGGAGAAAAAAATTGACATTTGATCATTGTGCAACAAAGGTATATTATGCAGTGTGTATGGCTTAATATAGACAAGTCTTTTTCTGTGTATGGCTTAATGTGTAAGATTCTTGGTTTGGGTATGGTTTAATGTCCATGTTTTGAATCAAACACTACCTCAAGACACACAACAAATATTATTTGAGAAAGATCACAAAAAACTTCATAGTAGACATCACTGACTTACTGCATTATCTTCCCAATTTAGACTTTATATTTATTCCATATTCTGTACAATGCATATCTATTCCTAAAATTCTTGATTTCAATGGCTCTGAAATGTTGACTCATGCACTACATCGTGAAGGAGTGAACATTTCATATTTACCCCGTGATAGTTTTAGACTGATTAGTTACATCAAAAAAGAGGGTCCTGTATGGCTGTGATTGTTTACTATAGTGCTTTAGTAACATTGGTAATTCACTGCATAGCATACTACATAGTGAATGAGTGAGCATTTTGAATCTGCCCAATGACAGTAGGGTTGGCCAGGACAAAAAAAGGGAGACAAGTATGGCTATAGTTTATCAGTTACACAGGCTAATTCACTACACAGTGCCCAACCAGATCTGCCCCATAACAGTCTCATGCTGTGTGGCCAGGAACAGTAAAGGCAGACCTGTATGGCTGTGATGGAGGCTGCGTGGCCTTGCAGGACTGTGATGGGGGCACAGGTCCTTAGGCACCAAATGCGGATCACTTTGTCACAGCTGGCCGAGGCGATGAGCGTGTTCTCGTAGTTGACCGTCATGTCGGAGATTTCGGCCGCGTGGCCACGGAGAGTGGACAGGAGACGGCCATCGTCCGTCGCCCAGATCTTCACCAGGCAGTCGTCAGAACCCTGAGCGAGACAGCGAGAGGCAGCACTCAGTACTCCTCCAACACACATTTACTCACATTCATCCTCATTCCTCATTTTACACACACAACACACTCAAGACAATATACAACATTTGGCACAAAAAGCTTAACTTTCATGACAACAACACTATACAGCCACCCCCATTACCCTGTTTACCTGGGCAGAATGGTTTCATAATGGCATCACTATCTAATCTTTTTAAACACCAGTCAGCTGAAATTTTTGCTGTAAATATTTAAAACAATAGTAGGCTATGGTCAAATAACAATTTCCTAAAATACCTTAAATTTTAAAATGTAGTTCTGGTACTGCACTGATAATTAATACCGGTTATCTACTTCTGTTTAAAAGACCAAATTAAAAATCAAATGGGACACACAGTCATGCAAGTGTGGATTATTATTTATTTTCCCCCATCGTCTGACACAGACTCCTTACTGTGAAGATGCGACGCCCTGTGCGATCAAACGCCACACAGTAAACGGAGGAGAGATGACCCAGGATTCGCCGGTGCATCTTCATGTGCTGATAGGTGGAGGTAGGGAGGGCGTGGCCAAATCGAGCCGTGCCCGCTGTCTGCCGGGCGCCCATGATGGAAGCTGGGGCACAGAGAGAGAGAATGCAATAAAGGCAATGGAATCCCAGCAGAGACTTTTTTTTTCTCAGAAGATAACAAGGCTTATGGTGATATACAATCTCTGCTCCAGTTCTCCATCTGCAGTGTAGTGGAGGTATTGTGTCTGGATGCATGAGAAATTTGATCATAATCCCTAGGCAGCAGGGAGAACAGGAAGCCTGCTCCATTGCTATGGATACAGGTGATTGGGCGTGGGGTGGGGGTGGGGGGTCGTACCGATGTTGGGCGGCCTGTCCACTCTGACTGGCGGTTCTGGTGGACGTCCCCTGTGGAGTGCTGCAACTGTGGAACTGCTCCATACTGTGTTACAACCTGTGGCAGAGGCAGAGAAGGGGAGAGGGGAGAGGGAGAGAGAGCGAGCAAGTTAAACAATGACAGGAATAAAGAAAACGAGAGCAAACAGGAGGGAGAGACACAGAGAGAGAGAAAAAAATGAAAGAAACAAAGAATGAAGGACTGCATGCCTTATTTGCATACTTTACAATACCAATGTGTAAAACTGGAGACCATCTGTAACACATACTTCATGTGTCACTTAGAATAATCTGAATAGTCTATGCTTCACAACCTAAAGAGGGGCCACGAAAATTGTGCATTTCACACATTTCCTGACACACGTTTCTGGATAAGATTTGTAACAAAAACATACATCCAAGCTTATTTCAGGGAGATCCCACAAAACAGAGTTCTTTTTTTCCCCAAGTGACTTCTTCCAGACAGAATGTAACATGGTGCAGCAGAAATGCAAATACCAGGTGAGTTGGCACTGTAAAATGGGTCTGTGCTATGCTACAAAGACAGCTATGTCCAGGAAAACACGTTCCTCCTATTTTGACAGTGATGTCACCTTTTTTGTATGAAAAGGTTTGCATGCTGCCACAGCATGTCATTATATGTTGGCAGCATAAGCAGGTTTTAAAGTCCTAGCTGCTTGAGAACTGTAGCCACAGAGATAGCAGTCATGGCTTTCATTCTTGTGTGTCCGTTTTCTATCCCAGAGAGAAGGTCTGACTATTAAAAGGAACCAGGACACTAGGGGCAATTTTAGACCTATAGTTCAATTGTTTTGGTCTGCACTAGTCAGAAAAATGTTACAATGTAGCAAACAGACACGGGTACGGTTTGCCTTCACATATGCATAGTTCTAAACGGACCAAAATAGACCGTGAAGACCATCACCACCGGAACCAGACTAAAACGTGCCACTTTCCATAATATCAATGCAGTAAAAACTTAACTGTTCCGTCCAATTTGATTTGGTTACTTTCACACCAGAGGAATGTACCAAAGTAGGGCACATAAAGCGGTCCAGAGACCACCCATTTTTATCGGTCTCGGACTCGATTTGGTGCGCACCGGAGTACTGAGATTGCATTCACACCAACAAAAACAAACCAAACTAAGAACTTTTGGTTCGAATGGAACATTTGGTGCGCACCAAATGCTGTACGTGTGAAAGCACCCTTGAACCCTGGCATGACCGTTCTACCAGGATGAGTATCTCCTTGACACCTATTCTAAGCTAGGCACCAGCACCAAAACTGCCAGCCATAACAACTTCCTTCCACTCTAGCTGTCATATCTCCCTCATAAACCTGAATATATGGGGCAACGTTTAGGAACAGAGCCCTTAGAAAACAATAACACTGTGAAATGTAAGGGCCACAGCATGCCAGTTATTACTGCATGGCACAAACAAAGCAAAATGCAGTGGAATCAGTGCTTGTTTATCAGCTATTATTATCGGTACCTATGGCAGTTGATCTGACCTAGGCAATAACATCAGAATGGCATCAACAAAGAATTACATACAGGACAGGGTCAGTTTGTGTGTGAAAAGACCAAGATGGTAGGTGCCCTAACCCATGGAGGTCCCAGAGCATGGGGTGGCTGGTTCCTGCTCTGGCATGCCAGGGAAGAGACAAAAGGAGGAAAAAGCCCCAGAACAGAAGAGAGGACAGAGGGAAAACCCCACAGAAACACTACGGACAAGGGAAGTTTCTTTCATAGCAGAATGGTACTGATAATGTGGTAAAGCTCCCCGTGACAGCAACTGACCTATCTACAGTTTCATTTTCACTTTTGGCTATTGACATTGCCTTAGACTGCAGACTACTAGCAATGTACTCCCACAGGCACTCTTCTCCTGTTTTCATGGTCTCTTGTAAAGTATCAGATCGAGGTTATGCACAGAGCATACAGATTAGCCATAAATAATCAATGCCAATGTTCAGTATCAATGTGTGACTAATACAAAGGAGATGGAGACAGACCCTAAGGCATGCAATTAATTAAGCTTCACACATTTTTTATTTTTTACCTCTGAGAGATTTTGTTGGAAACAGGTGGATGATATGTTTGTTTTTGTCATCTGTAAACACAGCTGGTGACTAGCTTGCAAAACCACCACAACTACAAGATTTTGAGCTTCTGATAGCAAAAAAAGCAACCGACAAAATTGTTTAAGAACTGTTAACAACCACTTGTTTCCAACTTAGCAAACATCATGCTGTGTACAAGCTACATAATTTGGTACTGTTGAAGTGTTATCAAGTGAGACATCCCCTGCTGTACTTGCAATGAAACAGCTCTAAGGGGAGGCAAAGGTGAGTGTGTGTGTGTGTGTGTGTGTGTGTGTGTGTGTGTGTGTGTGTGTGTGTGTGTAAGAGTATGTGTGCCTGTCTGTCTGTCTGTCTGTCTGTCTGTCTGTCTTACCCTTTGCAGTGCGGAGAAGAGACTGTTTTCCAGTGCCCAATAAGGTGCAGACCCCTGGAACACTCGGTGGAACATGCTGGTCGATTAGTGGTCCCACCTGCTTACACACGCGCAGCAGATAGTCTGCAGGGATATGCTGGTTCAGAGCCACCTGCATATATACAAAAGGGGAAAACGTATACACGTGCAGTATTATCCTCCAAAAATAATGGATAAAGATAGAAAAACGAAAGTGTATTTACTGAACGTACTCTGTTCAGCACTTGTTGTTCTTTTACCATTTTATAGAACAAGTGCAAAACTTGTATGCACCATTTAACTGCATGTTGTGTTCTACCAACCTATGCCACCTTCCTATGCTTCCCACTCCCTCACACACACACCAGCAAGCAGACATACGACCAAGGACCAATCAAAGTCAAATTTTGCCTTATCCTGGGCTCACTCAAATAGTAACTGGTGTTTGATTGGCTGGGTCTTTTGAGTGACGCATAGACTCACCAGTCCCGCCCTGTTCTGTTTGCCCTCGTTTAACCCCTCCTCTTGAGCCCGAACACAATAAGGCAAATTTTTCAAACAAAATATTTTTAATTATCTGGACAATGCTGAACTATTAAACGTTCACAAAGTCTGTCATGTGTATAATCCATACCGTTAAGCTTGGGTAATGCGCATTAGCCTCAAACAAAATGTCCTATCGCAAAAATCTAAATGTAGTAATCATATCAAAAGTTACAGTAAGAATTTGACAGCCCATGATGTAATAAAGTTATTATACTTACCCAGTCATCGAAGTTTCGCTTATATTGTTTCCCATCCCAACTCCACCGTTTCGGGATCAACTGGAGAGAAAACCGCCGCGTGGTAAACGCAAGACTCGACTTCTCATACCATGATTATTCAGTCTTAATAAACTTAATAGCTGTCGCTTAGATATTACACATCAATAAAGCCAAAAAGCGGCAGATATCGCGCTCATGAAACGCGAGAATAAAGCTAGCTAATGTACTAGCAAGAGGAGCGCAGCTTACCTCATACTCTTCCAGTTCCTCCACCAGGATCTGAAATACACACACAGCGGGTTAGCTAGCTATAAACAGTAAACCCACTCTTCATTTATGCAGAAGATCGCGTTGTCGCACCATGTTCAAAACACTAAACATACCTTTGCAGATTTTTTGCACGGTCCCGACTGGAGAAATCTGGCAATCAGGTAATACAATTCTGAAAGCAGAAGGACGCATTATTAAGCCATTCAGTTTTAGCGTTAGCCTAGCCTAGCCTAGCTTAGCTACTGTGGCTAACTGCTGAAAGTATTATGTCAATGCTCAAGTGAAATGCACAACCACAGAACCCACCGGCTTCAAGTTGCGAACATTGTTCGGCTGCCATGGTTATGTCATTAGACTGGAGAGAGGTTTACTGGTAGTTGGTTGTAATCTCCTGAATTGTTGAATTCAATTGAATCTCTTTAATTGTTCCCAGCATTCGGCCCTTTCCTCAGAGCCTCGCGCAAGCTGCGCTGACTGCCTTTATTTGTTAGCGCCCTCCCTCGACCGTCGAGTATTCACGGTCTGCAGTAGGCCCACCACGCCAGGGAATAAGTTAAAGCTGCAAAACGGTGAGGTCAACCAGTTGAACACATTTCTAATGTGGGATAGAGAACACTGTGTCATGAACTTAGACTGAAACATATGGAAAGTCTTTTTTTTAATGAATGATAGTTATGCTTAGGTCAGGAAGTGGGGAAAAGGTAACTTGGATGGTGTAATATTGCTTGGAATACTTATGTTTAAGCTCCTTTTCAGGTATATGGTAATAGGTTACATTATACATGCATGAGGGGGTATTTGAACCTCTTGCATTTTCAGCTTCAGTGTCTTCAGCTATGCAAAGACATGTGAGCCTGTTGCATTTTCAGCTTCAGTGTCTTCAGATATGCAAAGACATTTGCACATACCTTACAGTACCACTGACCATTCCTTACCTTTCTTACCATTCCTCTACCTCCAGTTAACCCTGCCACCTGTGATCCTGCTACAGCTACACCTACATCATATCACAATTTATTGCAATGCTAAATAATGATGACAGAGACACAGATTGAGGAAAACTTACATGATCATTTTATTATGAGACATCCAGAGCTTTAGTGGGAACGCACACAACCCCAAGTCTTTAGAGATGAATTTTCAGTGTTAAAAAATTGCCATACTTATTTTCTTTTTCCAAAAAAAGTCCTGCATAATTACACACTCGATTTTTTTAAAATGTATTTCTCCTGTTAGCTTTATTTATCTTAACAAATCAATTTAGCTGCGTTATTATTCAAATATGAAGGAGACCACCATTTAACTGTGCCTGGAATGTTTACAGTTATTTGACAAGGATGCTTGATTATTCCTCTTTCTCGTAGACAATTAATTTGGAAAGAAACAAAAAACAAAAACCCCCAAAATGAAGAACAACACTGCACAGACCCCAGAATATAAACAACCACTAAACTGGCACAGACTGCGCTGGTGAACAAAGAACACACCATCACCTACCACCAAGCCACCAGCCAACTCCCACTACAATCTCCCAAACAAGGACCTAACAATATATTAAAAACAATGCAGACAAAAGTATGCCTTTGCAGAATCACAACACATTTTTTCTTCTTGTTTCCATAGGTTCTGACTGCCCAGAGTTTTTTTCTCCACTTGCCATCTTTTGACACTGCATTGATCACATACGCAATGACAGTTGGGACCACGTGGGCCTCTCTGGGAAAACATCAGAAGATCTCATACCATCCTTTTTGCTGGCAATGGAGAGACACCTGATATGACTGAGGCTGAACACATTTAGCTTTGTTTTGTGCTAAAAACCTGTACCAGTATTTACAAAATTGTTGATAAAAATATTTCTCTGGTGAAGGTGGAGAAAAAAAGGGGGGGTGGGAATAGGGGGATCCAGGTGAGACTGGGGGTTGCTGAAGGAGGGGCCTGAATGGACGGATGGACAGATGGATGGATGAATGGGTTGGCGTGGTGCTACTCGTCCTTCGATTCCTCCTTCTCTGCCTCCGGCTCAGCCTCCGGGGTCTTCTCTACCTGCACGGGCACATCCACGAATCAGGCACACAACACAGTTTAGAGTTTCATTCTAAACAATACAAAAGCAGAAATGGTGTAAAGTGTATATGTGACGTGTGTATGGGGGAGGACGACATCAAACTAGCAGACTGAGCAAGACACACACAATGCATGTATGTGCTCACACACACACACAGACACTTTTCTATTTGGCTATCTCTATCCTTATTAAGACTTACCTGTTTAACACTTTTAACTTGTCTTGTTTTACTTGTATCTACTTTGATGTAGTGCTTTTGCTGCTGGAATGCCAGTTTTACTGAGGAGACCTCCCGAAGGGATTAATAAAGTTCTATTCTGTTCTATTTTATTCTAAAAGGATTGGCTTTTCCTGAAATATGATTGGTGCCCCCCTCCCTCTACCCAGGGCCCATTTCACTAGAAAAAGTACTGTGAGTCACTTGGCCTGGACACAGCAGGTCTACACTAACTTTTTAAAAGGTGTGCTGTTGTCAGAATGTGCTTGTAATAATGCATAAAAACCCAGCAGTCAAGCTGGTAATGGCCAATAATTACACTGTTACAAAGTGTGATTAGTCCCATGACATATGTATAGACTCTGCTAGTCTGTTTCTCCCCATCTCAGCTTTTACAGGAATTCTAAGTGCTGAGTTAATGTGTGTCTGGTCAGACTAATCTTGAGAGGGATAGAAAATGTATAGTGAGAATACGCCAATAAGAAAGCGTTATGGAGCAAGTCTTACTTGTCGAGTCAAGTTTATTTGACATGTTCATGTTAATGTAGAGCCAACATAATGATGAAATATGTTGGACAAAAATAACAACACATAAATCTATCAGGAAGAACTTTGTGAACCTACAAAGTCCACAAAAGAGGAGGGAATTCATTAAATGCGTTCCCTATAACACCAGTGGCTTCCTACACATTGAACTAATAATGGGGCTTTACTGAAGTGATAACTGAGCATCTCCAGCTTGCATGCATCACAATATTGGACATACATCTGTATAGAAGGCACAAATCCATCTAACAACCTTATTAGGACATGTGGTGATGTTTTTTTATGTATGTAAATCAGTGGTGGTGTACTATTACAACATCAGAGATCATTATGTTTATCAACTACTTCTGCTGCCTTGCCAAATTGATGAAGCACTTTGAGCGACATCCTTTGTATGAAATGTGCTATAAAAGTAAGAATTGTTGTTATTGTGATTATTATTATTACTATTAATACTATTAATACTATTATTATTACTATTAATACTATTATTATTACATTTACTGTATCTGTTGTGCACCTGAAGGGGAATGAAAGCTGCTCGCTCTGGCTCACCGTTCCAGGAGAACTATACCTCGTTTGTCTTGGTCTCCCCGTTTTCTGACTGGTTCTCCTCCTTGGGCTCCTCAGCCTTGGCCTTCTTCTTCTCCTCCTTCTTGTCGTTCACCTCTTTATCTTTCTGTTGGAAGAGTATACAGTACAGGGTCCTCAAAGAGACCTACCCCTCTCTGTGTGTATTGTACTAAGGTCAATAACATGTTCTTTCCTTGAGAACATAGGCTTTAGAGTGTATCTTTTGACTCTTATATTAAATGACATGAGACTTGCAACTTTATGTTGAACATTATTAAAACTCATAAACGGTGAAAAGGTAAAAAGAACAGGGCAGTGCAATAACTTTTTAATTATTTTGGCGGGAAATTGGAAAATTTACCTTCGGTGTCTTTTTAGGTTTCGGTTCGGGTTTTGGAGGCGCTGGTTTCTATTAGAAATATAAAATACTTGACTTGACGAGGAAAAACACCAAACAGACATTTATTACAGTCTTGTGAATTTGTCACAGCCATATCACATTTAAATACACCTTCCTATCAAAATTATCTGATGAACAAAATTAAAAATATGTTCTGTACTGTTATTATATATTTAATGAGCCACAACACACATACATAATGAGGCAGACTGTAGAGACATCCACTTACCGCCGATAACCTTGCAGATCTTCTCTGGGGCTACAGGTAGAGGGAATAAATTGTTTAAATTGCTCATTTCAGTTTTTAAATCTGTTGACCTGCTGTGCAGGTCGTCTGAACACCTAAGTGTAGTTTGGCAATATTGCCTTCAATAATTACACCATATATTAAGTATTTAGTTTTAAATAAAAAATAAAGGTTGACCTACCTCCTCTTTGACCTCTCCATCGGCTCCCTGCAAAAAAGGATAAAAAGGTTTATTGTTAGAAGTCCCAGAAACAACTTCATCACTTTTGGGCGCACTCATGTTTGTACTGAAGCACCTATTTAGAACGGAAACAGTTTCACGCATCAGCTTTGCCACTGACAGGGGGAGGGGCACAAGACAAGGTCCCTCTACTGCGCCATCTGGCGATAAGAAGGTGTCATAGCAATCATCTTGCAAATCGAACAAAGAAAACGTATGAAAATGTTTTATTAACACGTCTATTTTTTGGCTATACAGCGACGATTAAAATAATTGAGTGTTCTGACTATTTTTCTATGCAGATTAGACGACTGGTAGCGCGATATTACGTCTAAAAATCTGTATTCATTACAACCTGCGTTCGAGATGGAGAGTGTAGGAGCTGCAAAGCATGGCTGCGGTGCCACAGGCATGGAGATTCCAGTTCAGCGCAGACACAAGACTGGTAGCTACAGTGCTGCTCAGGAAACCAGTGAAATAACACTCCGCTGTTGTACAAATTATCGCAGTTGGACTCCAAATAACACGAAAATAAGCACCGTGTAATTATCAAACGGAGATCGCGAGTCTCAAGGAAAGATTTTTTAGAAAAATCACCGTTGTCTCGAGGGCTTCCTAATTTCGCTACGGATTTATAAGGACAAAAGTATATCCGCATGTCGTAATCAGGTCGTTTACCTACCTTTCTTTTAGGCATGGCGGATTCCTTTACTGTTTTCTTCTTTTATGTAAAACTAAGAGGTTATATGTTTAATTTAGACTTCACAGTTTAGACAGACAGGCGTTCGCAGAGCTCTGGTCCTGTAGTAAACACACTGTTACATTAAAACCAGTGGTTGAATGGGGGGGTGGAGGTGCGGCCAATTTCTGACTGATTTTAAATTTGACCAATGAAAGGACACCAAGATGTGCTCCAGACGAACTAGATTCTAAACTCTGTAGTCTTTTACGCGCGAAATCCTAAGTGTAAATAAATGGAATGTAGGCCTACTCTATTTTTACATAATATTCCTAAACATGGTGGCAAAAAATCATGCGATGCATGTGAATCATGGCAGACAAAAACAGAAAACCGTTTATCTGCCACTCGACAGAGATTGTCAGTGGATAAGTACAAATGGAGAGAAAAGCATGGATGTTGAAATGAGATTTGGGTGGCGGATGGGATCCTTTTCATCATGGCGACATACTGCAAATAGTGTAGGCTGAAGCGCACATTGAAAGCCTTCTGGTTAGGAATGATGAAATTCTTGTTATTATGAATGTGAATACAGACAACGTCTTGGTCAAATGCTGTTCATCCTTTGTATTGCCGACCTAGAATGCTGTTACAAGAAACAATATAAAAGTCAAATGTCACTCTTGACGTGTTCGTCATTGGACCATGTCTGGGGGGTTGCCATAATAATATGGGCAATTTGGTGGAGATGAGGTTGAAGCCTTTGGGCAGGGTGGTGTCAATGGGATCTAATTGGGGGAGCCCCACAGCACAATTGTGAAGAAAGCACAGACTGTAGTAACACAATAGGCTGTAACAATGTAATACACAGTATTACAATGAAACCCCAAGATGCTCCTGCATACTACTACTGTATATTTTAAGTTAGCATATTTCCAATGTTAAAATTACATATGTGCATCAATGGTTTTAGACATATTGAGGAAATGCGAGCCCCCAGTTCATGTAAAAATCTGGAAACATATGGATGCATAACTGGGCAATTTAGCTGAAAATTATGTTGAATACTAAAAACAACAGACTTATGTTTTCAGCTAAATGACATGGAGTGCAACTAAGGAGCACAGCACTGATTTATTTTTAAATGGCCTTTATCACTTCATAATGCATTTATGTAAGCTGATTAGTAAGCTATTAGTAAGTTGTTTTAATGTTTGCTATAGTATTGTTCAAATTTAATTCAGGTTTGTGTTCTGCATGATTCTTTATATTTTTAATTTTTAAATACTTTTCTGATAGTGCACTGCCCAGCCATCATTACTTTTTTAAATGTTTGTGCATGCTGGGCTATTCACCAATGCAAATCTATGCTTTTTTATTAGGATCAGATACCATCAAGGTTGACACTCCCTTATTGTCATTTGTATTTTTTCACATGAAACAAAACTTGTCCTCAGTACCAGCTGTATACTGTGGACAATATGCCAAGAAAATAATTAATAAAAATAATTTTCTCGAGAAAACAAGTGCCTCTTTACTGAGCTATTAAAAGTTAAACATGTAAAACATGATACAGCACAGTGTCACAATATTTTTTTGGCACAATATATCTTATCACTGTGGCCACAAGTCATAAGATATTTAATAGTCCTACATGTAAATGTTACCACTCTCTTTCAAGTTGGTGAAAATTGCACAAACATAACATACAACTTGACAATATGATCATGATTTTATTTCACTCTTATGATATTGCTTTTTCTGTCCATAATATGGCACAATGCCTCATTCCTCTCTTGAACAATAGAAATTAGGGAATTCAAAGTCAACAACAATTTTGCCATGCCAATGTAACCATTGAAACTCTGCATGTACAAAGCAATATAAGGAAGAAATAGTTTGCAGAACTGAATCGCAATAATCACCATATCATGAAACATAATAAATTGCAATAATATTGTATTGTGCAAAGTGACTGTATTGTAGCCCCTGTGGCAAGTCTCACCACATAGCTGTGTGTACAGTTGTCTGATTATGTTTTTGTGATTGGTTCTGTTTATTACACGTGGTAGGCCCCCCTTTGTGAGAAAAATAAATTGTCATGCATTGTTGTCCAAGCATATCCTTTCTAACATACTATAAGCCCTCATAGTATAATAATGAGAAGCATAAGAGGTCAAATTAGGCTATAACCTCATCACCAGGCCAGCTGCAGGTTAATTTGGCCCCCATTTTCCCTCTGCTGTAGGCCTTACCCACACCTAAGAACCATTGATCTAAGCGTAGCAAGCTAACTACCTACAAAATTATGTAAAAAACCTTTTTAACACTATCAAATGTACATGTTCCACTGATAAAAGTTTTGGCCTGCAGGAGTCTTCTGGAAGTAAGTTGAGATACGATGCTGTGAAAGGTTCTTTTACATCTGTGCAGGATGCTCCATCATGGACCTCAGTACTATGTAGTATACAGCCTAATGGGGAGGGAAAGCAATAGGTGTTTATGTCTACGATTTACATGACGAAAACTATTTTATAACTTTTTTATTTGAACTAGTTCATTTGTAGGAGAAGATTGTGTTGTAGTGTCTGAGATACTACTTATCTTAATTCTACAAGTTTTGGTTGCACGAATGCTGGATGGAAACAGTAGTGACACACAAGTTTGCTGAATTAAACCCACCATTTTCTCTTGGTGGCTCTGAGATCAGCAGGCAGCTTTGAGATGGTATATGTCAGCCATAGCTGAGGCTATGTAGACATGTGCTTTCGTAGAGCGTAGGTGACACTACTCAAAGTGGCATTACACTGACTTCCAGTGGGGCAGATGTCCAAAGAGTAGTGAGAGGTGAGCACTGATGCAGACTGAGTTGAGGAGATGGATTCTGGAGGTGGCAGTGGAATGAGACCAAAGGTGGGGGAACAGAGGGATTTTGTAGTAGGCAGACAATAACTTGTATGAAATGACAGAGGGGAGAAGAGGCATAACTGTTAGTAACCGTTAGGATGTGTGAGAATGAGGAGGAGGAGGTCAAGTTCTGTGCTGGCTTTGTGAGGGTGTGGGCTTCATCCCTATTAGAAATCAAATGAATAAACCAGACAGAGGAGCTCTAGAGACTTAAAACTTCAGACCGACCAAGTGTGATGCTCATATTGCCTCGGATATAAAATGGACAGACATCTGGGAAAGGATGATAACAATGTGTCTACCTGTTTTGCAAAAAAAAACCCTCAGTTTATGACAATCATGAACACTTTCATCAGTCACCATCCCAGCATGGCAACTCCCTATTAGTTGTGTTCTCTCTACTGCCGGCCCTTTGAATATGCCAACAAGTTCAGATCTGTTCTCATCACAGTACACCTACTGGTGCCCCAAACCAATTGGTGTGGTTTTCCAAATCAGGGCAGGATAGTAAACTCTGGAACGTTAACCTTCAGGTAGACACTATCCAGGAATGCATTGTATCTCGGAGCCTTCAAGGATAAGAGCAGTTTTTATTCACTAAATGTCAAGGAATGGCACCCTGATGCTTGCTTTTATATCTCCCTAGGTATAGGGTGATATAGGCAGAGTTTAAATTGGGCCAAAGCCCTCCGGAGCTCAGCTCAGCAATATCGGCAGTCGAAGCTAAGCTTCCTCTGCTACAGTGTTTATAGTAATACAATACAGTGAGATATTGACCACTGTGAGTAAAGAAGGGCTTCCCCTCCTTACAAAAGCCAATTTAACCACTGGATATAGGCATTTAAAAAGATAGATATTGGTATAGGCCTGATTAGCCAGATAGGGGATAACATTGCACCAGGAATCATTGGTATTAAACACCTTTCAATAGTTATGAATATTGTGTTAACACAACCAGATTCTCCAGCAACACATTTGTCTCTTTCTAGATCCTAATGAATTCTTCCCAGTCTTCTCTTGGTCTCTTGATGCTGTTCATGAGGGTTAAGTTTATAAGTTACACTAGGTTAGAAATAGGTTAGATATCAATCTCTGTATTCCCTGTGACAAGACTGTAAAGAGGTTTACTGAAATTTGGTCATTTAAGGCAATATGCATCAGCAGCTTAGTCGGAGAACACATATCACAAATTTGTTGTCTAAAGGAAAATGAAGGAAAAGCTTACCGAATCAAAATCTTTGTAGAATAGTGCCCTCTGATGGTTAACCAACATAAAACCTCAGTGACATAATTGATAAGACTGTGTAGCACTTTACCTATTTAGATTATAGGCTTTACACAGTTCATGATTATAGCTGTGCTCTATTTGAAATGAACAACCTAAGTTTATAAGGTCAGCGAGTTAGACCACAGTGAATGTAATTTTCTTTTCAGACACAACATACAGGCTGTGTAACTTAACTAGAATAATGTCTTCAAAGTCATTTGATTGTTCATTGGTTAGCTTGTAAGAAAGTAAAATACTACAAGACATTGGTTTGCAAGCAAGCTCACTTTTATCAGTGCCAGCCCTATCTTCCGTCTCTACAAGTCAAGACTATGGAAAATTGGCTACATTAGCTTGTTATTTTAATATAGAAATCCTGAACTCTTTGGATGAACATCACAACTGAAATGACAATGTTCAACAAGAAGTAAACCAACTGTACTTCTGGCACATTGCTAAGTGCTTTCCATGGACAAAATAAGTAACAGTACACAGTTTCTTTGTGGTTTTATCTTAGAGCAGCATAAATGTTTATGTTGACCAATAAAGAACACACATTGAAATGGAGAAATCGCAAAATGTTCCATTTTATTTCCCTTCTTTTTTCTGTTTTACAACAGGTACAGACATACAAGCCATGTGATAAAGTTACTGCAAGTGAGGTGAAAATGTCATAAGATGAAAATAGTTTTAGGTCATAGATAAGAAAACTTTTACTTTTTTGTATAGGCATACCAACAAGAAAATACTGTAAAAAAGAAACTGAAAATGTGTGTTCAAGTACTACCCCATGTCATGGATGAAAGATAATATACAAGTACAAATAAAACTTTAAATCATGATAACCCTTCTCCAACCACCTACTATGGCTCACTGATTCATCCTTATAATACGAAATATTCCTACAATCACAAATTTCAGTCAACAATCTCCAGAAGTGCTTGTGTGATGCACTGAGTATTCCACTCCTTTATGTGCATCAGGTATTGACTAGCATCCGCACACATAAGTAACCCAAACGTGTAGAAGCACACCTGCAGACACAGCCAGCTCAAAACTTACCCCCATTTGTGTGTGTGTGTGTGTGTGTGTGTGTGTGTGTGTGGTGTGTGGTGTGGTAAATGTTCAAATACACCTGAATATACATTTAACAGCCGAGTCTGAATATGACCATGACCCCCAAGGATTTAAATAGATACTGTTGCATAGATTGTTGAGATTTTTAGGATTTATCAACACCAACAAACAAAAGTGTGGCTAAACAAAGACTGCAAGAAAAGTTTTACTTATAAAAGATGACGATGTAATGTCCTGTAAAAATGTTTCTCTAATATCTGACATAATGTACCAGGTATGTTCACAGTATAAAATGGTCACCTGCCATTGTTCGGTGATGGCAGGATGTGTCCCCTTGCTTACAAATACTTTTGGCTGTATGTGGCTTAAGTAATAACATCAGGGTTCTTCTCTCTGTACTGCTTTTTTCTCACTATGCACAGTGTGTGCATTAATCCTGTATTTGTGCCACCTCCACACACACCGTTGTAAACTGAATTATGTAACTGAGGTAAAAGAGCCACAGGCATGTGGCCTCCAGAAGAAGTTACTGAAAAACACCTTGACAAGACATCATGACACCCCAAACATCACACTTCTGTGTAGATCACTCACGAGACTAGTGCGTGACTAAGGCTTTGGAATACATTACTTGAATTGACAGCAGCTTAATCACCTTCCCCCACACCTTTCCCTTTCTACCACTTTTCTTCCTCCTTCATTTTGGTCTAGCCGCGAGTGCTGTACATGTCAGCATCCTCCGGGTGGGACTGGCCATGGTCCAGGAGGGCAGGGTCAGGGACAAACTGAGGTTTCTCTACAACACAACAAATTAAAAGAGAGAAGCAGTGTTTTATTTACTATCTGCAGATTAAAAGTCTTAAAATGGATGCTGAAGAACTTTAGAGCAAACTAGATTCATGTTCTGTAGTTATAAGCCAAGAGGCCACCTCTTTTCGAACAAATTTTACAAAATATATTGTGTTTACACAAGTTGGATTAGTGACCTCACAATGCAAATTTGATGCCATAATGACTCTCTGCCCAAGATACTGGATATTGGAAATCACAATTTTGACATTTACAATTTCTAGTAGCTGGCGCTCTATTGCAAATGACACTTTATGGACTGAGTTGATACACCGTGTTGAAATGCACACTTTTGGAGGAGTTTACAGGTCTTCTCAGGAAATATGGGAAAAAAAAGATTTGTGTTTCTGTACCGTATTGTAAACATATATGACCATGCTAGCACTAACAATGGTCATAATAAACTATAGGTCTATATATGCACTCCACATACACTACATTCAAGTTTCATCTCACCAGTATCCTCCTTCACTGGAACTGGCTCGTCAATCACAATTGGGGTCTGATCCACGGCTATGGGGGTGGTCTCTTCCACAGACAAGGGTGTGGAATCTTCTACAGGTGGAAGGGCCTTCTCAGCACCAGGTGTTTCCACAATGATGAAGTCTGGGTCGCTGGCAGCGGCAGCGGCTTCAACAGCAGCCACAGGTGTCTCAGGGGCAGGGGATGTGGCGTCTTCAACAGCAGGAGCTGGCTCTGGTGCTGGGGGTGTGGCTTCTTCAACAGCAGGTGTGGTCTCCACTACATACAAACAGAATTACACTACGGAAAAATTCTACCTGACAACAGTGATAATTTATGTATGCAACTTTCCAACCTGCATGGACGTGTAATGGTGAAAGAGAAGCCTTTCATAGCAAAATAGCTTCTGTCATACTCACAACATACATGACATGAGGTGGCTGCCTAATAACATTAAACATTCCATAGATGTGATGCCTGTATAGCAAACAAACGGCATGAAAGTCTAAAAAATGCATGTTCATGAACAACCTACCTGGAGCAGGTTCTGCAGGAGCCAGCACTGGGGCTTCAGCAGCAACACCTTCAGAGGTTTCAGCAGGTTCAGGTGGAGTGTCTGGCACAGTTTCCTGCACAGGAGCAGCCTCTGCAGAAGACTCAGGGGCAGGTGGGGCAGATACGGCATCTGCGACAGGTTCGGGGGTAGGAGCAGCCTCTGCTGCAGGTTCGGGGGCAGGAGCAGCCTCTGCTGCAGGTTCGGGGGCAGGAGCAGCCTCTGCTGCAGGTTCGGGGGCAGGAGCAGCCTCTGTAATAGGTTCGGGGGCAGGTGCAGCCTCTGTAATAGGTTCGGGGGCAGGTGCAGCCGCTACGGTAGGCTCGGGAACAGGTGCAGCCTCTGTGGTAGGTTCTGGTGCCACCTCTACTGTAGGTTCAGGGGTGGGAACAGGTGGAATTGCAGCATCCTCTGGAGCAGGTTCTGGGGCAGGTGCGGCCTCTGGAGCAGGTTCTGGGGCAGGTGCGGCCTCTGGAGCAGGTTCTGGGGCAGGTGCGGCCTCTGGGGCAGGTGCAGCCTCTGGAGCAGGTTCAGGGGCAGGTGTGGCCTCTGGGGCAGGTTCAGGGGCAGGTGTAGCCTCTGGGGCAGGTGCGGCCTCTGTTGTGGGTTCAGGAGCGGGTGGAGCAGGAGTGGCCTCTGGAGCAGGTTCAGGGGCAGATGCGGCCTCTGGAGCAGGTTCAGGGGCAGATGCGGCCTCTGGAGCAGGTTCAGGGGCAGATGCGGCCTCTGGGGCAGGTTCAGGGCCAGGTGCGGCCTCTGGGGCAGGTTCAGGGGCAGGTGTGGCCTCTGTTGTGGGTTCAGGAGCGGGTGGAGCAGGAGTGGCCTCTGGAGCAGGTTCAGGGGCAGATGCGGCCTCTGGGGTAGGTTCAGGGGCAGATGCGGCCTCTGGGGTAGGTTCAGGGGTGGGAGCAGCGTCTGTTGTGGGTTCAGGGGTGGGTGGAGCAGGAGTTGCCTCTGGGGTAGGTTCAGGGACAGGTGCAGCCTCAGAGGCAGATGTGTCCTCTGTTGTGGGTTCAGGGGCAGGTGGAGCTGGAGCAGCTTCTGTTGTAGGTTCAGGTGCAGGTGCAGCTTCTGCAGCAGGTGGGGCTTCTGCAGCAGGTGCAGCGTCTGCAATAGGTTCAGGGGCAGGAGCGGCCTCTGATGTAACTGGAAGGGCCTCTGTTGTGGCTTCAGGAACAGGCGCAACCTCTGAGGTAGAGGCAGCTTCAGCAGGCAGTTCCAGAGCTGGTGCCTCTGGAGCAGGGACAACTTCCACCACAATAGGTTCTGCAGTCTCTGTAACAGGTTCTTGGGTAGTTACAGGCTCTGTGCTAGGGGCTGGAGTTGCTTCAGCAACTGCTTCTGATTCTGGGGCCGCTGAAGGGGTTGCTTCAGTCCCTTCTGTGGAAGGCTGAAGGACTTCTTCTGATGGAGCAGGAGGGGCATCAGTGATTGGGGCTGGATCAGAGGAAGTGGGCTCAGGCAGAGCTTTGGATTCGGGTCCCTCTGGCTCTGGTAGCGGAGGTGAGACAGGTGCTGCTGGCTGGAGATGACAAAGTGGGAAATAAAAAAACATTATATTGCCTAAAACTATTTAATACAATGACCCACAGTTGCACACCTTGCATTATAAGTAGTCTGCCAACTACATATGTAACATTTGTCTATTAAAGAAGTGGCCACATAATTCATGGTGGGCTGGTACGTCTGGAGGTTTACTGATAAGCAAGGATACAAGCAGAAAGAAAAGGCAACAGTTTTTCCCTGAAGTAAAAGAAGGTTTGGGAGAGCAGCTTTAAAAGGTAGCCTGCTTGTACAGAGCTACCTGGTAGGTAAACCCTATTTCCTCAGTGTAATAGTATGCCTACATACCTCCAGGCTGGCAGCTGGGGCGATGGTTTCTTTAGGTTTAGATTTAAAAACTGAGGCCACAGATGAGCTAGCAGCATACATCTTCTTTCCAGTCACCTGCGCCATGGAGAAAAGGACAAACACAGACTCTGCTGAGTAAATAAGTGTCTCAAGTTTGAAGTAAATACAACTGCCCTCTGCAGTTAAAGATGGCATACCTTCAAGACCCCAACAGTTTGTGTGGGGTAGCACACTGCAGTTCCCAGTGTTGTGAGACCAAGAGGCACGCCCAGCCTCTTCAGACGAGACCCTAGAAAGAAAAGGCACATGCCAAACATTTTGCAATCAGGGATGCATTTAAATCCGCAAAAACATAGAGGAGCATTCACGAAGGTTTTCAAACATCTTTTCTGTTTCTTTGGAGTTATCAGTGAACATTTGCAAACATAAGTGAGGAGATAATTTAAGGAGGTAGTTCTCAGTGAACCAACATTCATGCTTTCTTGTGGCTTACAATTTAAACGAACATGTTCCGAGCACTGGAAGGCACGAGTGTTTCTGATGCTACTGTAGATACACCTTCACAGCAGTAGCAAGCATCAGTGCTCAACAGTAATACGATTAACAAGTAGGCCTCTCCTTACCCTTTCGTGCCAGTATGAGTCCAGCCAACCCAGACACTGTGATCACACCAACTCTTGGCAAGAAGCCCGGTGGAGGATCTCTCAAAAAATTGTATGTATCTGAAATGCAGACGAATCAAGTGCTTCATGTCAGACAAATGCCAGCACATTCACTCTAAGCAGTGTTCACAACTATTTCCACAAAAGCATGTCCAGGGAAGTACAGTCAAACTGTAAACCTACTCCATTCTTACCTTGTCCTGCATGGTAAACACGTACTGCCCCAACTTTGACTGTAGTACAGGCATTCTACAGAAACACATTTTCAGTTACAACACCAATTCATTCACTCATTCATGTAAATGCCTGAGCTTTTTTGAGTGCCATTATACATACATCTCATCACTTCTATTTGTTCAGTGTGTAGAATTGTCAAAAGTTCACATAATGAAAAAGCACTGTGTCAGTGTATAAATTGCAGGCATATAAAATAGTTATTGCAAACTTGACAATACTCATCAAAGGGGCGAGTCATGGGAGTTAAAGTATAGGGGAAAGTCAAAAATCATTAGTGTGCATACCTTTACTGCTCTGCCAAAGGGCTGCAAACCCACTCTAACCACACCTATACCCCTCTGTAGTGGTCCTGGCTGCTCCTCTACATAGTGCATTGCAGGAGGGTCTGGCGAGTAAATGGACATCTGTGGAGACAGAGTATGACGTTTGTTTTCATACGGGTCTGCATGTATGGTAACACTAGAGTGTGTAGCGTATATGTTGTGGGGGCGTCTTTCACCATACCTCTCGTGGAGACACGAGCTCCTGTTTCTCCTCAGTCATGGCATAAACACGAAATGAGGCCAGCCCAAGAGCAGCCGGCGCGGTAGCGGCCGCCACCTTCACGGCCTGGGGGCAAAAACAAAAATATTTTCAAATAAGTCATCACAATGCATGGCACATATTGTCGCGCGATGCGAGTGTGACAAGTTTGTGGAAAGTAGTGCACTTCTGTTCGTTGTTCAAATTCCTTTTGTGAAAATTTCAATTTCATGTCGTATGTTAACATGCCTGAACATGGACATAGAAGATAGATGTAAGAACCAGCCTTGAAATTTACAGATATCGTGACCTTCTAGGTCTGTGCCAACTTGTAAGACTCCACACGCTCTCGCAGATAATTTAGGTGGCGCACCTTTTTCACAAGATTGAGCCAAAATGATCCTCATCTAATTGTACTTGTCCGAAAACCTTATCAGCGGTCATCGTATCACTAAGCCATCTTCACTGAAAAAAGTCTACATTTAGAAAGGAATTGCAACACAACTTATCGGCACCATTCAGTAAAAGGCTTTAGTACAACATGTTCTCAGGGAATCAACCACGCAAAGACAACGCGGCGTGAGATGGGCGCTTTGCGACGTCACACGTGGCATTATATTCTGTCTTAACCTCGTGTGAATAATGTAACAGCCAACAATGTCAAAATACATCGGTTAAAAGAGTCATTCAAAAAATTCCGCAAGTTTTTCGACAGCATATACCACTCACCTTGGAAGCCATGCTGGTCCCTCCCCCTCTCTTTCTCCTATGGAAACCAAAGAGGGACTTAAAACCCTGGAATGAATCGCGACCCTTCTATACATACAGCACGTCTTGTTTCCACGGAAGCGCATCCTTTTCCACTACTAAATTAAATGCTTCATCTAAACTAACAGTCGATATCATTATCAGTATACGACCACATGTCCACGCTGCGTCGTAGCAGCCGATAGCCAAATATTGTAGATTCACATCATTTTACAGAAACACCTACAGTTGTATTTGAATAGGGACCAGTATACCGCTGAATGAAAGAAAAACAAAATTCTTCTTATGTTTTTCTCTTGTTCTTTGTTGTGTTTTCAGATTTGGTATGAAGTGATGTTAAACAATCATAAAAGAAATGTTTTCTGTTTGAAAATATTCTGTAAGGATAGCACAATGTTTATTTGTTTTGTTGTAATTTCATTGATAATTAATAATCTGATCTTCACAGCTGTTGATTTCCAACACTAACAGGTGGGGTAAGTCTTACCCTTGCTTAAGAAGCAATTTAGTGAGGTGTAGGGTAAGGCCTGTATCAAGTTTCACTTAAGGTCTCCGACTGTTCAGTGTTATGGCACTGAGAAAAGGCTCGGAGTACATTTACACTTGCTGTAAAGGGCAGATGTGTTGGCCATGGCCAGTATTATTATTAGTCTTGTAGCATACCTATGCTATATTTAGCTTTATTAAACACAGCCTATAGTTGTGTTGTGTATCGCTGTACCTCCAGGGCCAAAAACATAGCTGATAAATCTCAGCGTAATCCTTACCTGATACATTGGCAACAGGGGCTGCGACCAGCTTGAATTGTCCACAAAGGTGTATTCACTTGGTTGACTAGTCAAATGATAACCATGTAGTCTCCCTACTTTTCCCTCCACAACACGTTCTAGAAGAATGTGCCAACCGGCATCTGTACAAGAAAACCGGCAATCAGAGCATTATGAAAGACTGATGGCTTGGACTCTGTGAGACCGGATCAAAAGCATTGTCTTAAGATGGACACCATATGGGATAAAGAAAACCTGGGCAACCCAAAACCACCTGGCGCAGAACTCTGGTACACAAGCTTCAAAAGATAAACATATTGTGGGGAGAAGCATATCATGCTGCCAAGGACTGCTTACAATGGATTGAGCCCACAGGGAAAAAAGAGAAGGCAGCAGCAGTAGTAGTAATAGTGGTGGTGGTAGTAGTAGTAGTAGTAATAGTTGTAGTAGTTGTCTGTAATATTTTTGTTCTGAAGCAGCCTCGATGGATTCTGCCTGTGGTGTTCAGGAGTATGACAGTTGGTGAAGAGCCCAAAAAGGACCCTCATGCTCATTTACCTGTCCAGACCTCAGTACAATGAAATCTGGAATGAGGGGGCTGGGAGACTGGATTTGAGGTAAGGTGATCAGTGCCATGCTTTTCTCTTTGTCTCTTCACCTATACAGTAACACAACACACAGTAGCCTACTGACAAATTCAATTTCAGCTATCTATTTGCCATTGTGATATAAAGCATGCATAGCATAGAGCATGAGGGTCCTTTTTGGGCTCTTACATTATACACAGTCTTTAGGGAGTATTTTGTTAGACAAAACTTGTTCATGAATACCATCACCCATTTAATTTTGGTCAGGCCAATAAATAAGTATAAATAAAATAGGAAAGTTCTCCATATTTCATTGTTATTTTGAAACCAATTGTCCATTTAAAAAACGGTCTGTTGGTCAATCTCATCTAAGGGTGTTGAACATTGAACGACAATTGTTGGTTTTTGTATTGACTTTTGTCCAGAATGTTAAAACACTGAGGCCAAAACGTCCTGAAACACCTCATGGTCGAGGGATCTCCTGGACTCTTTAGCTGTGACATCCACACATCATTTGTATTCCAGTTATGTACCTACCTTCACTGTCTTACATACAAATGAAGTGGAGAGACAGCAGTACACTGTGGAATATAACCCCAAAGTAGTAGCCAAGTATGGCCTCCAGGACAGAACATAAGAGTCCTAAGAAATCTGTCTACATTAGACATAGAGTTGATTTTGACAAAGCACAACACACAAAGTATGAGCACTCAGGAGTAAGCATAGCTACTCTTTCAGACCTTTGTTTTTTTTTTAAGTAAGGCCCAATGGCCCAGAGGAGATTTTAGTTGTTTCACAAGAAAGTCTTACAATTGAGACAGCTGTCAGAAGGCTGAGAATACAGCAATAGATGAACAGAGGTAACACTATCCTAAAAATGACTGCGTGTTATTAGTGTATTTGTATTCCATATATCAGCATATGAATCCTGTTTTCTTAGTATCTGTAAGTAAATAAAGATGTTATAATAGTGACATACAATAATCTCCAGACAATTTAACAGTGCAGATAATTCAGTTTATTAATTTTACAACTTAAATTTTACAATCTTTATATATGTTTTCCAGAAAAAAGGGCTAGCTTTGAATCATAGGAAGAA
>CM059272.1:24080814-24090814 GCA_030347295.1 Setipinna tenuifilis
AGTCTATGGGCATGTGTACATCTAACATACAGTATATGTCTATTGTGTAGGGCATAGGTAGGGCATCAGTAACAGTGGATGGACATGGCATAATGTAAAAGTTTTTCAGTTTTTTATGTGCAATGAGACATGTTTGTGTGTATGTGTGTGTGTGTTGTGTGTATGTGTATGTGTGTGTAAGTGTAACACTTCTGGGTGTTTTGGCAGAAAACAGGAGTGTGTGTGTGTGTGTGTGTCTGTGTGTGTATATGTTTGTGTGTGTTGTGCACGCGTCAGACGTGCGTCTCGATGAAGGAGTGCGTGTGCATCATCAGGGTGGGCGACAGGGGTGAAAGGTCGGCGGCTTCCGAGGCGAGCTCCAGGGGGCCGGCGCTGAACTCACAGATGTCCACGAAGAGCTCGTGGTTGCGTTGCTTCCAATCCCGGAACTTCCGTGAGGTCAGGCAGGGGTCATCCAGAATCATACCGATGATGGCTAGATCGCCCTCTTTGGCCTGGGGGGGGAAGAGCAGGCTGTCTGTCACTCCAATGTCACAGTGCGTCTCTCTCACAAGAGACCAGGGTGGGGAAGTTGGGGAGGGGGGGAGATCATCTTTCATCTTTCTTTCATCCCTCCATTTTTTTCTTTCTTTCATTCATTGCTCTTTTTTCTGTTTTTTTTCCTTTGTTTTTCTTTTCCTCTGCCCTCCCCACCTTTCTTCCATCTTTCCATTTCTCTCTCTCTTTCATTGCTTTTTCTTTTATCATTTCCTCTCACCCCCCCAACCCCCCCATTTACCCACTGTCCCCCTCTCCCAGACTAGATATAACTCTCCCTCTCTGCCTCGTACTCCCTGCCTCCCTCCCACTCCGCCTCTCTTACCTTCAGCGTGCTGCGCAGGGCTCGTATGCGGTGCAGCCGGTCGTTGGTGGCCGGGTCGTTGCAGCGCTTGACGAAGGAGCGGCGGAACTCCTGCTTGGTGGAGGGCCTCTGCTGGCCGAAGGCCGACAGGCTGGCCTGCTCCAGGGTGCGGTAGAGCTCCTGCAGACCGTCCACCGCTGGCTCGCCTCCCAGCCCGCGCTCCCTCTCTCGCTCCCGCTCCCGCTCCCTCTCCGCCTCGGCCTCTCGCTCCACTGCCTCGCACACCCGCTCTCCTGCACCGTCCCGCCTCCTGCTGCTGTGCCTGCGCCGTGACCCGCCGCCACCACCGCCGCCACCCCCACCACCGCCACCGCTCTCCTCCAGCTCGTCCTCCTCCTCTTCCTCCTCCTCCTCCTCGCGGTGCACGTGGGCGCGGGGCCGCAGCGTGCCGTGGGTATGGCGGGGCAGGGCGGCCTGGGCGTCGCGGTTGCGTGGCAGGCTGTGGCTTCGCTGCTTGTGGCCGTGAGGCCGGCCGCCACCGCCGCTGCGCGAGCCCCCCCGCTCCTCGCTGTCCGTCAGGGGGAAGGGCCCGTCGCGGTCCAGCGTGGGGCGGTGCCTCTGCGCTGGCAGAGTGGCCTGGTGGCGGCGGAGATCGGGGGGGGACAGGGAAGGGGCCAGGGGTCCCGGGCCGCCCCAGTCGCCCTCCGTCTCGCCCGTCTGCAGGTAGTGCAGGCCGGAGCTGGTCAGCGGCGTCTCGATCAGGTCTTGCCAGGAGCGGCGCTCACGGTGCGTGGGGCGGCACCCGGACGAGTGTGACTCTTCGGCCGAGGAGTGGGAGAAGGTGGAGCCGCTGGAGAAGTGGCGCTCGGGGAAGGGGCTGGTGGAGGTGGTCTGGCGAGCAGAGACAAGAACAACACAGTGAATGAAACTGCAGGAGGAAGGATAAAAAATGACCACAGACTGGACACACGCATAGACTTTCTCACAGACTGAATGAGGCCTTAATTGATGGTTCCGGGAACGGCCATCCTTGCCAAATCATTGTATTAATGTCAATGTAAATTATGTTTGGATAATTTAAATGTTAAATTATTAAGAATTTTTAAAAATTCTTAAACAATTCTAAAAAAATCACCCCCGTCACAGTTATCATGGACCAAAAAACTACCAAAACACACCAAAACCGATTTTTGAACAAGGCGGTAAATATATTTATTTTTGCTGTGAAAGCAGACTTTTTCCCATGGAAGTCTATGGGAAGTTGCTCACTTTTGCACCCAGCCCCCAGTGGATGTGTGAAGTACTGCAAGTTTAAAACATTCAGTTTGGGCTTCATTGCTGCTTGAAAAAACTTATAGGAAGGCGAGTGTGTGTTTGTGCCTGTATAGACATAATTTATGGTATGTATGTACATGCATATATTGGTATGGTATTTGCTTGAATTGGTATGGTGCTGTACATATTTACAAAAGATTCCACCACATACAGCACCTTACAACTGACATACTACTGAATCCATGTCTTTTCACTTTCATATGTTTTCAGTGAGTGTCACACTGAGAATGTGACGTGACTTTACTTACACTATGGCCTCGGTGGTAGCTGTCATGTTTGAGGGTCATGGACCCATCCATCTCTTCCTGGTCACTTTCACTCCAGTAGTCTGCCAAAGAAACACCCTTAAATTATATCTACCTCAGGACAGTGTTTTGTAAATGTGCACAGAACTATACAAACTGAACTACTGTGCCTACAACCAATAGACGACAGCTCACAACAAGAGTGTGGGGCCAGCCATGACAGGTGGGGACGAAAAACAGGAGGGAATTTGTCTTTTTTATGTGTATGAGATTCGGGTAAATGGGAGGTAACTGTAACATGGATTCAATGGATAGAAATTATGGCATAATAAGTTTGCTAGGGTAATAGGAAACAGGTGGGGCTTCAAAATGTTCCGCTCTCTGAAGGGGAAAATGATAAAAAAAATTATACAGAAAACAGTACCACTGACAACATATGGACAGTGAGCGGACAGCAGACAGCACCTCTTCACTAAAGACCACAGTATATATTATAAAGATAAAATCAATAGTCACCTGGCAACTGATTAGGACACTCATTCAAAGTGGAACACATTACAGTAAGAATCAATAGGCTATAGACTAAACCTTCTACGTGAGCAGTCTACAGACCATATTAAATATTCTGATGTGTCAGAAAGCAGACAAGACTACACATACACGACAGACAAGACTGCAAAATAAACAACAGACAAGGCCACATATCAACAACAAACCAGGCTACACATTGTACATCAGCGGCCAACAGATTGGCCTGACTAGACACATTGGATGTGCTGTAAGTGGAAAGATTGTACTGCCTATACACAGTCTGCACACAGTGGCCTACATGACTAATGCGCTGTGTGTTCTCACCTTCGTCTGGGCGGGGAACAGGATCGTCTGGGGTGTATCCAATGGCAGCCAGACCCAAACGGTTCATCCATCTGTGAGAGGAGAAAAACACAGAGGAACGTCAGCTCTCTATCCAGACCAGGACTACAGGTATGGGACAAACTGAGAGAGGAGAGAAGACTAGAAGAGAGGAGATGATAGGAGAGGAGACAGGACACAGCATGACAGGAGAGGGGGGGAGAGGAGAAGATAGGATGAGAGAAGAAAAGAAAGGGGAGGAGAAAAGAGGACAGGAGGATAGCAGAGAGGAAAAGGGACGAGAAGAGGGAACAGGAGCACAACAGAGAAGAGGGAAAAGGAACGGAGATGATAAAAGGGGAAAGAAGAGTAGAGAGACTAGGGGAGACATTAAGCAAGAAGAAAATGATGAACAGAAGGGGAAAAAGAAAAGGTAGACGGGAAAGAAGAAAGCCCTTACCTATTCATCTCCTCTAAATGGTCTGTGGCAAAAAAGAAGCTCTTAATTTTGGGATGGCAGGCCTTGAAAGCACTGTGACAGAACAGAGGTGGGGGAGAGTTTTTGGTCAAACATCATGCAAACTTTCCACTGCAATACTCTCGGCCACAGCAGTAGCAGCAGCAGCAGCAGCAGCATGAGGTGGGCCACAGTTGCAGTGACCCACTTTCCTTTTGGCCTGAAGGTCTAACACACACCTGCTATACTAATGCACTCTCCTCAGCATCACACACCCACCCACCCACACACACACACACACACACACACACTCACACACATATATATACATACATCAATACATCAACTGCCTTGGAGCCAGAAAACGTTAAAATGTGCATGCATACTACAAAGCAAAAAAGTACAAAAATGTATTCAGGGAACAAGGGAAACCAACTTAGTATGCCAATCAGATGGGCTTTGCATTACTGCTTTGGGTTCGTATTTCTTTTTTTTTTTCTAACATCGCTGTGGGCTTTTTAAGACGTGACATGGTTTATGATTGGGGAGGTTCATCCAGACACTTACTGTTTCCTCCTGCACTCGATGGCTCTGTCTATCCTGAACTCAGGCAAACTGATGAAGCCCTCTGCCTTTTCATCCTGAGAGCAACAGTCAGACAAAACAACAAGAAAGTGAGAGAAAGAGAAGGATAGACCGAAAGATTATACATCAGATCATGCCTGTCAATGACTAATTACTTAATCTATCGCACACTGCAATAAGTTGTTCCCCAAAGTCAATGTGTGTAGTCAGCAATGGATAATGATTTTAGGATGATGCTCTTGCTTTGATCAAAGTTGTCAAAGACAAAAACTGATTAAAGACCGAGAAACACAAGCAGGTCTTACATTCTGGTTGGTGTACCAGTAGAGGTCAGAGTCCTTCAGGACGAACCAGTACTTCTTCCATTTCTGGGTGAAGTAGCCCGTGTCGTCCTTTTTCTTCCACAGCCAGCCCTCGCAGTCGCCGTGGCCCAGGTCCTTACACGCAATCCTCCTGCGACTCGCATTGCTCAGCGACCCTGGCCACACCACAAACGCATAAAGTCGTTAAAACAGAGAGCTGTGCATACAATACATTCCTAACTATACCACATCACTGTAACCACATGTATCGAAATTTGCACAAACTAAGAACCTTTCCATAACTTTGATGTCTGACCTATGATGAGGCCCCAATAAGGTCATTTTCTCAATTAGGCTGTGGTACAGGCTGTGATTGCAATCCATGTTAGTGATTGCTCTTCAAGATCTACTAGCTGTCTGTAGTATCAAAACAACCTTTTGCTGTTTGTATGCACTACACAGCATTGCGGATAGGAAACAAGCATTGGCCACAACATGCAATAACTATACCAATTAATCAACACACTATTGTATCAAAGTGAGAGGTGTACATTGACTGCTTAATTATCAACAAATGATCATGACAAAAAATCACTTTGGACACAAACATACCTGAAGAACATTTACTGGGGGTCTACTATTTTTCCATAAGCACATTTTCTTACCTTTGCTCTTCTTTTTGGTCTTGGTCCTTAAAGAGGCATAGTGCACTGACTGAAATAGAAAGACAGAGAAAGAGTGGGCGGGGGAAAGAAACACATGAGAGAGAGGAAAACAGACAGAGAGAGAGATGGAGAGAGAGAGAGAGAGAGAGACAGGCAGACAGAAAGAAGGAGAGACAGAAACTTAAACTTCTCTGCACTGCTTTTGTGTTCCTTTAGTTTGCCTCTCTGTGAGTCATCCATCAGATTTGATGACAGACTAAACCAAGAAAGGGAATAGAAGTGTATTTTATTACATCACATTGATGCACTTACCTTCCTCATTGATGTTCCTGCTTGTCTGTCAATGGCAGAACTTGCATACCTACAAAAACAGAGGGGCAAATTGTTATGCATTAGAAAACAACAACATGAACTACAATGGAAGATGAAACTGACAGAAATGACTTGCTGCTTAGAAACTAAGAACAGAGTCTTAACTTATCTGTCACTTTGTGTCCCTCTTTATAACGTACATACTGGCATTCTCTGATGCTTTTACTGTTTGGAAAATACCACATTTACAGTATTTCACGGAATTCATGGCATATATAGACCACAATAACTTATAATTAACTACAGTAATCAGCTACACTAATAAAGTGGCACCTAGATTAGTCAAGATTTCTAGATGGCCATGAAGTGCACAAAAACACCAAAACACATTTTGACTAAGCAGCAGCAATACGGGAAACAGTCATTATAATAACATGTTTTTATACCAGATGAAACAATAAAACATTAAAAGGAAATTTGTAAAGCCAAGTCAATGTAAAGTAAAAAACTAAATAAGCAAAAGTTAGCTCATGTATTTCCCCTACGGTGCTAACTTGTGCAGTGCTAACAGTAG
Organism: Setipinna tenuifilis; assembly: GCA_030347295.1. Lineage (NCBI taxonomy): Eukaryota > Metazoa > Chordata > Actinopteri > Clupeiformes > Engraulidae > Setipinna > Setipinna tenuifilis. The sequence goes on from CM059272.1 coordinate 24,086,983, forward strand.
CATTAGGGCAGTCACAGAAGGCTTCTCTGACCTGCATTCCTCCAATGTACTCTCAAGTGCCTTGAGTTATGCATTCAGCAAAACATGTACAAGAATGTCTGTTTGTGGGACATTCACACATGGCATGTCACATACTTGGACCACATCACTCTGGCATCATATGGTATGTACGCAGTGTGTTGTGAGGTAGCGCAATCTTGTTTTCACGCCCAGTGCTAAGTAGCACTCATACACAGCCTTTTTCTGAACATTTTTTTCCTGATGGGCTATGTGTCCATCTGTACAGTCTTTGTGGCCATCCATCACTCATACGCTCCTGACAGATGGAGTGGCTATGTGCACCTTAGCAAAAACACACACTGAGGGAAAATGGAGCACCAACTGCGCATTTAAAATGCTCACAAAAAGCTCACAAGGCTGAGAAATAAAAGTAAAAGCACTAGGGCTGTGAAGGAGAACATGAGATCATGCTCAGGACTCCCTTGAATTCCCTTGAAAGAAAGTCCCAATACTGTCAATGCCACATGATACATGGTCTTAGCCACAATAACAGTGCAAAAGGCAGGGATTGATTTCAATGCTGTACGAGAGCAGACACAACAAAGTATACAGATAACAAACTACTCTGTTTGGTAGCTTAAGTGTATTGATGAAAAAAATCATGAAGAAAAACTCAGCATCAGGCAAACTTTCTTGTATACTGATCCATCACCGTCCCTATCATATTGAGCCCTTTACAAATCCCACACACTACTCCACTCTTTTGATTATATCATAGGCGTCCATGTTTAGCCTGGCATAGAAATACATTTGAATGTGCCTTAACTGCTTTGTGTGCTGGCATTGCTTTGCCTAAACAATTAGCTGTCCCTACAATCAATGGAACTAGCTACAACATAACATGAAAACGCTGAGCATTCAAAAACCTTACACCAGACCAATGAAACCCCTCTGTTGCACCCCTGGCATAACTGACTTGTCACCTTAGTCTGAGAATAATGTCTCTGGATACACAGCAGAGGTGTCGATTCAGAAAGCAAAAACTCTGCGAGAAGCTCGCTCAGATGGTGTAACAACATCTAGCTACACACCTAGGCAACCTCTTAGAACCAAGGAGATGCTTTACACATCTCGAATATGCTTTATGCATACTCAGCGACACACCCTACCACAAACACCCCCCCCCACACACACACACACACACCACCACCACTGCCACCACAAACACATCTGTATTGTGTTTCTGTGGAGAATACGAGACTCAAAGGCTCAGGACGCTTCGTGCCAGTAGCCTGTCAGACAGGAAGCTTCATGTGGCCCTTTGAGAAACACAGGAAACCTGCAAATCTCTTTAAACTGTGCCTCTTCACAGCATAGGCCTCCCTGGGTGTAACTCTCTGCTGGACCTGGGACGTTCATCAAAAGGGCTTGTGATCATCAGTAACACTGTAATAATGACTACCTATGAAGCACTTATTTTGCAACTCTTAGTTAACATTTTGTTTATCATTTGTTAACCATCGTTCTTACATTATTTCTCATCAGTAAATGATTTGTAAACATATGTACATCTGTGTGTCTGTCTGTTGGGTGTCTGTCTGTATTTTGTCTGTATGTTAATGCTGTCTGCTATCTCTGTCTCTGCCTGCTGTCTTTCTGTCTGCTGACTGACTGTCTACCATCCTCTCTCCAGTCTGTCTCTCTAGTCGGTCTAGTTTATAAACGATTTATTGATGAGAAATAATGTAAGAACAATGGTTTACAAATGATGACATAAATGTTAACTCTTAAACAGTTAACACATGCAAAATAAATGCTTCATAGGGAGTAGTCATTACAAAGTCTCACCTGATTGTTTATGGGAACAGCATTGTTCAAACACTGTGACACTCTTGACCCATTAAGCATAACCCCAAACCAGCCACTTCATGCCACTACTACTGCACTCCTCTACTGCCAAGCCTCTGTCTGTCCTCTGTACTCACTCGTAAGGTCAGACTGACTCATCCAGATACACACACACGCACGTGCACACAGTAATACACATACACACCCATACATGCACACAGACACGCACACACGTGTGCACACACACACACAGACACACACACACACACACACACACAGGAACGCATCCAAACACACACACACACACAGGAACGCATCCAAACACACACACACACACAGGAACACATTCATTCAAACACACACACACACACACACACACACACACACACACACACACATGCACACACACACACACACACACACACACACAGGAACACATTCAAACACACACACACACACACACACACACACACACACACACACACACACACACACACAGGAACACATTCAAACACACACACACACGCACACACACACACACACACACACACGCACACAGTGGGTATCATTAGCACATTAGGCTACCAGTATGCTCTTCCCAGCACCACCCACAGCTGTCACTGCACATTTCTCTCAGCCAAGAGCACCAGCACAACCTCACAGTCATCTCACAGCACTGTAGAAAAGTAACTTCAATGGCACACTAGCATACAGGATATGTATGTGTGTGTGTGTGTGTGTGTGTGTGTGTCTGTGTGTGTGTGTGTGTGAGAGAGAGAGAGAGAGAGAGAGAGAGAGAGAGAGAATGAGAGAGAGAGAGTGTGTGTCTGTGTGTGTGAGAGAGAGAGAGTGTGTGTGTGTGTGTGCATGTGTGTGTGTCTGTGTCTGTGTCTGAATGAGTGTGTGTATATCTACAGAAAGTCTACAGAGTCGAAGACTATGTGGTAAGAAAAGATCACAAGCCAAGTCAAACAGTAGCAAATGCTGTAATGCTGGGGAATAGTGGTAGGTCTGTGTCTATTGTGTTGGGGGAAATAAAGTGAGACTATTCTCTCGAATTAGAGGAGAAATTAAGCATTTAGATTTGACAAAAATGACAGGGAAATCCGATCTACTATACTCGGTCTGCCCTAACTGAATATCACTATAGCACCATCATGTGTAACCACAGCAAAACCGACAGTCTAAGGTGGTTTCAATGTTTCCCCCATTACAGTAATCTTTTCAACATGTTTGTTTTCTTTTTCCAGTTGCTTTGCTGTATTTAAAAGATCTGAACTGAAATTTCCAAAACTACTTGATTTCCACATCACATGGTCTGGTATATTCATGTTTGCTTTGGTGTCTGTAGTCATCGAGAGTTTTAACTGCATATGGCATGATCAAAATATCACTGAACATTTGATCAGATTCATTAAGAAGATTTTTTTTTTTTTTTTGTCATTACGATGCATGTCTTAAAGAAGACTTAAAACACTCAAAATTGTTTGCTTAGTCTCCACATTATCTAGTCACTTAAGCTCAGCAACTGCAAATGCTTTTAAAAAATTCGTTTGCTGCTTTATGCCTAAGGCCTCATACCTAAACCATTTGCAGGTATGAGATTTTCAGACTTACAGGTAGGTGTGTATTTATAGTGTCAATTGTAATGGACTACATCGGTTATCTTTATGCATCATTATGCTCCATCAGATGTAGTGATGTGGTACTTGTGCTATGTTTGCCAAATAACTTATTATTGAAACCTTGTTTCTCGTTATTGGCAAGGATAAGAAAATACAAAATAAGTGTAAAATCTCCCAGCACACTAAGTCAGAGTTAAAATACTAACACTTCTATAATCAACATGATCTGTTCATATGTGGATTAAGAAAACAACAGTAAGCAAGTAAACACTTTTCAAGCCAGTTGACTATGTAGTGCTGTTCATTCTCACTGTACAGACAATGTTGAGGATGATTCTGGAAATGTAGCAAAACAGCTA
>CM059272.1:24093314-24100814 GCA_030347295.1 Setipinna tenuifilis
ACCTACTTTCTGTGCTATTCTTAAAGGTGTTGCACCCAACAGTGGGCAGCAGGCAGCAGCCATTACATGAAGAGCAGAGAGAGAGAGAGAGAGAGACCGCAGAGACATAAACAAACTCACTCCCACATTGAAGGAGACAAACCACAGATAGCACGTGGCTCTACTAATGTTCAGCCACTCTCCTCATCTGCGCTGATGAAATCACCCAGCCACACAGCACAGGCGAGCGGGTTGTTATGGAAACAGCATAGAAATGCAGGCTGCGGGAATATTGTATAGGAAGACAAAAAAAAACTCACAAATAGGCAAACCTTTAAAAAAAAGGTCTTTAGTCAATACATTAGGATTAAAATACTCTAGGCGTTAGAGTGGGCAAAATACTCCACCTTGTCGCTTTATTACCTCCATCCTTCCTCTCCTCTCCTCTCCTCTCCTCTCCTCTCCTCTCCTCTCCTCTCCTCTCCTCTCCTCTCCTCTCCTCTCCTCTCCTCTCCTCTCTCTTTATTTCGCACACACACAAAGCCCTGAGTCTGTGCTCTGTCTCTCTCTCTCTGCCTTTCTCCGTCTCTCTCCGCATCTTTCTCTCACACACAAAGCCCCAAGTGTGTGCACAAACACGTGCACTCTCTCTTTTTTCTGTCTGTCTTTCTCTCTCTCTTTCTGTCTCTCTCTCTCTCACACACACACACACACACAATGAGAAATGCCTAGCAATAGCCACCTACACAGTACCCATCCACCCACCCACCCACCTACCCGTCTACCCACGCAAAGCAGCTTTACCTCGGCTTCCTCTCTTGTACACTCCAGTCTCCTGGGACTCAGACATCCACTCATTGGCCATAGACACCGGCCTGTGGTCACCTGCGAGGGCACCCAAACACAAGAGTGACCTCTAAACACATTATGACCTACAGTATGCATGTGGGGTTAAAGAAGCATGTGTGTACTCCTGCAATTCTGTGTGTGTGTGTGTGTGTGTGTGTGTGTGTGTGTGTGTGTGTGTGTGTGTGTGTGTGTGTGTCTGTCTGTGTGTGTATGGGAATGTGCGTGTGAATTGTGTGAAATGTTCATGAAATATGTGTGTGTGTGTATTGCTGTGTGAATATGTTTTTGGTTGAGATGTGTATTTGTGATGAGCATACAGTATGCATACGTGTGTGTGTGTGTGTATGAATGTGTGTGCATGTGTATGAGTGTGGGTATGAGTGTCCTGTGTATATAGATGCGGACTCACCGTGTGTGGGGGTCCTGTCTCTGCGGCGGATCCCTGTGGTCCGGCTGCCCTCCTCCTCCAGTAAGGGGAAGTACGGGCCCCCCTCCTGCTCCATGAAGAAGCCCGGAGACTCGGAGCTGCCAAACACGCCAAAGCCGCCCCTCTCCATCTCCTCCTCCCTAACACACCATATTTCAACCTTTAGCTTTTAACATTAGGACAAATACGCCCTAACAGAGCTACATTCGATAGTTTAAACATTAACACGTGTCTCCCCTTCCCTTGTGTGTATCATCACCAGCATCAGCATCATCATCAGCATCATCATTATCATTACATACTATGATGTGTGGACACTCTACAAATGTATATCTGTAAAAAGGTGCATGTGTAGACAAACACACAGACACACAGACACAGACACACACACACACACACACACACACACCATGCACGTCGGTTATGTGGGTGTCTGTCTGTCTGTGTATATGTGTTCATAAGCAGCCATGCGCACCTGTGCCCATAGACTCCAGAGACAGGGGACAGTATGAAGACGTCGTGGCTGCTTGGCGTATCCAGGCCGGGGGACAGGCCCATGGAGCCCAGCGTGCTGGGGGGAGTGGGGGACTCGCTGCAGGGGCTGGTGGGAATGGGCTGGAGGGAGAAGGACAGTTAAGAGGACAGTAGTCAGACACAACCAGGGATACGCCATACACTTTACTCCTTACTTTATCTGATAGCCAAAGCTTACTTTTATGTTTATGTGTATGTTATTTTTCCAAAGCAACATACAATACTAAAAACATTATTGCACTTTATTAAAAGAAATAATTGGCTAACCTTTAAAATATAACAACATTACAGAAAATAAATGTACACATAATTTGTATAGGCTAGTAATAAATAAAAAATAAACTATTAACCTGGTAACAGTCAGTTTTTAATAAACTATTTCTCCTCCATTATTTCATTTAGCTGCCTATTTATTTAAGGCAAGGGATAAAGTACAGCAAGAAGGTCAATACTGCAGAATAAACTCTGACAGAGGGATGCAGGATCCTGCAAAGAGGAGATGAATTAAATGAAATCCTATGGTTTTGAAATGCAGTTTCATAGCAACATTCTCCATTCTTCTGCTGCCCCTCCATAGCAACAGTCTGACATATCGGCCGTATGAATGTTGGGATAGGCTATTCAGATCAATGGAACTTCCTGCAACACTCTTTAAGAGCCGTGTAATAATGACTTTTAACTTAAATACATTTTATTTAGCTCTCTAATGATGCTGTTGGATAGTGCAAGGCAGCTTGAAAGCCATGACCCATAGACTAAAGAGGTGTAATCTTTGAAAGCCATCCTTGGTGACTATACATTATATTCAAAGGGATCGCTTGGCAATTACAGAGAGCATAGCAACAAACAGCCCATAGCAACAGGAGCGAAAGAAAGTCTGGACACCTGTGTTTTCTAGGACGATAGAAACATGAAGAAAACAAACAATAGCAACAGAAGAGGACAATAAAAGGCATACACTGCCTCTGCCAGTCATACACAGAGATGGATGTCAGGGTAGATAGAGCACCTGTACTCTCCTTATTATCTTAGACTGAGGATCTCGAACCCTCTACCAAGTGATGGACAACCTGGCTTCAGAAGCTACAATCCACTTTTACGTATTCTGTTCCAAATCGCCTGGTTCTTCTGGTGTAGTTAAGCCAGGTCATTTTACTAATCAACTGTTCATTACACCATGCTGAAGATTCGTGCTCACTGGAGTCAGATAAAATGGTGAGTGGTGCGTGGTGCTGGACTGTAGCTTGTGAAGCTAGACGGTCCATCACTGCCCCTACCCCCCCTGTCTCCGTGGGTAAACAAGAGGAGCAGATTGGTATTTAGTGGTTTCTGGCCTGCAGATATGCAGACAATGGAGGTTGTAAGTGAGTGAGTGTAATTGCAGCTGAAATCTAGAGCATGCTGTTCTTCAACTGGGTTACGCAACTGGGTTACAGTCAGACACTTGCCACCCGTTATTAATGTATTCAAACCCACTGACACACACAAACACACAAACACACATGTGCGCACACATTCACACATACGTATACACACACACACACACACACACACACACACACACACACACACACACACACACACACACAAACACACATGCACACGCACACATATGCAAGCACACACATTTGCACACATACGCACACACACACACAAACACAAACACACACACCCACACATGCACACATGTACACGCGCACACATGTGCACACACAATCTGCCTCTCTTTCTTTCTTTCCTTCTTTCTTTCTTTCTTTCTTTCTTTCTTTCTTTCTTTCTTTCTTTCTTTCCTTCCTTCTTTCCTTCTTTCTTTCTTTCTCTCTCTGTCTCTCTCACAAACACACAGACACACACAGATTGTGTGTGACCCTCTGTCAGAAGTACACAGGGCTGGTTCGCCAGGCTAGGGGTCTTGGGTAATCCAGCTATTGATTTCATTTCAGATTACATTTGTGATAAAAGCTGCAAGATCACAAACATGATTTAAATAAGCCCTGACAGTCAGAGTGACACAACATTTGGACTCCTCTTGGTCAAGGCATGTTACATCATGTCTCCTATTTACAATAAATAATACAGTAACCAAAGAACGCTAGTGAAATATTAATGCCACAGGAATGCCACAACAATTCTGCCACTATAGGAAAAATAGTAGTTCAGTAGTTACATTAGGAGGCTTAGGAGGAGGTGATTATAATAACACACCATAAATAAATTACCTATTTTAATGACAATAAGAAGTTGGTGAATCTTCACCTAATAAATGTTCCCTTTTACTGACTGGGCACTCTCTGTTGACATCTTTAGTTATGTCCTTTACTTATATGTCATTGCTGTCCTTGTCATTCTGTCTTTGTCATGATATATGATCTTTGTTAATGTGCTGCAGAACAGGGACCTGCTATAAACCAATCCCAATTACCAGAAGAGACATAACACATTTCTCCCTTTCCTGTATAAATGCTGAAGTTAAACTTCAGTAATGATTACTTATATTATGTTACATGCTCAGAGCTAAGATGTGCTGTCTAACATAACTTACTCCGACTGAAATTGGTCATTTGTATAAATGCCCAGAGAAGGACAGGTGCGGAGGTTATAAAGACAGGTAAGGGAGGCACCTGCAGGGCCAGAGGTTTCCAGCGGGCGTTCTTGAGGAGGGCCGGGGCGGAGGTGAGTGTGTTCTGGGGTCTCTTCTTCAGCGTGAGGATCACGCCACTGGGGTCCTCACGCAGAGAGTTCACCAGATTCTTTAGCTGCCACCCCACCTGTGGGTACACATAGCACATACCAAAGTGAAGTTGAGGTTACTCAGCACTCCCTGCAGTTTCATGACCTCTCAATAATGCTGAGACAGCAAAACCCCCCCAAAAAACGACACACTAATGACAACAACACACAAGGACACCCCCCCATACACACACACACACACTTTGCTTTACATTCATAGTGAGCTTCTTCATTGACTCACATTCATATCAAACTAAAGAATGCTTAACTATGTCCTTCAAAATGACCTCACTAGTCAGTGTTTTTTTTTGTTTTCCTATCATAGTGAGGACATTTGGACTATGCCAGACACACACACACACACACACACACACACACACACACACACACACACACACACATAAATATACGCACAAACACACACACATAAATATAAGCACAAACAAACACACACATACACACACAGGTGGCATTACAGTAAGCCTTGGCTTACCACTGTCTGATGGTTAACCTGTATCACTTCATCGCCTGCATGGATCTTCTTGCACTGGTCTGCAGGAGACTGGAGAGAGAGAGAGAGAGAACGAGAGAACGAGAGAACGAGAGAACGAGAGAGAGAGAGACAGAGAAAGAGACAGAAACAGAGACAGAGACAGAGAGACAGAACGAGACAGAAAGAGATATATATAGAGAGATAGAGACAGAAAGTGAGAAAGACAGAGACAGAGAGAAAAACAGAGATAAAAAGAGTGAGAAAGAATAAGGGAGAGAGAGAGACAGAGACAGAGTAAGAGAGACAGCATTATAAAAGACCACAGAGGCAGAAATAAAATGATTCAGACCTGAGCCTACAATGTGTGACTGTATGCTATTTCCTCATACTCTTGGCAGCCACAATTACGAGCATGTACATGCAGAAATCATACATCAGATCAGATACTATGTAAGGACAGCAGAAACCATTCTCAAAAATAATCTAGGCAACACTTTATTTGACGGTGTATGTACATGTAACTATATGTAATATTATGTACTTACACTGTACATACGTAACACTAACCCTAATCCTAAGGTACAGTGTAAGTACATAATGTTACATATTGTTACACAAGCTGTTACACCGTATCTATTTGATATAACAGGGACAGTAAAATAAAGTGTAACCACAATCCACTGCACTCACATTCTCTGTGGTCCCAGTGATGACGTGCAGTCCGTCATACGTGGATTTGATGTACATGCCCTAAAAAACAATACATTGTTTAATTAGAGAGATATGTGTTTTACGTCATGGTTCCTCCTTAAAATATTTAAAATAGGTGGTGTAACATACATTTCTTTTTTACTTATCCTTATACTTTAGGTTGGACTGGTAAGGAGGAATCTTTTGTTAAAGTTTTTTCCCTCTATTAGTTTCTAATTTACTGCATATATTTATATGCTTATATTTTAATGGCCGAATGGTCTTGTGCCTGGTATTTTGTCGTATGTTTGTTTAACATGACTGTCAGAAAGGTGGAGCAAGACATTTTTTTGCACAAACAGCCATTAAAGTATCATCTTATCTGATTTTATACACATTATGCCTCTGCGTGTGTGTCATATTACGCAACTGAATTTTGCGTTTTAAGATCCTGCTTTATCATCTCCCCAGCTCTCCACTCAGTAGTAAGTCGGAGTTGTGATTGTTTTGTCCGTGACTCTGTCCTGCCGTGTTGTCCATCATGACGTACCAGGCCTTCACTGGGCATGACGTTGGTCAGATGCACCACCTCCAGATGGGCCGACTGTGACACCAGCGAATCGGACGACAGCGAGATGATGTGCTCACAGATCCCAGACAGCGTCTTACACTGCAGCCAGACAACAGACAGCTTGGGTTGGCACACGCACGCGCGTACACAAACACACACCCACACACACACACACGCGCACACAAGCACACACATGCAAGCCCACAAAGACATGCACACATCACATACATATATTTGTATCAACCATGGGCAATGTACAATATAAAAGAACACTGATGCTGGATTATCATTAGCGTTAGCATTATTAGCATTATCATCAACACCATCATCACCATCATCACAATCAACACCATCATCACAATCATCATCATCATCACAATCATCATCATCAACACCATCATCATCATCAACACCATCATCACCATCATCACAATCATCATCATCAACACCATCATCACCATCATCATCATCAACAACACGATCATGACCATTAGCATCATCAACAACACTGTCATCATCATCATCATCATCATCAGGGTCTCTCACTCTTACTTGGTCTTGTTTGGCATAATTTTACTCATCATTACAGCTTCTTAACGTCATTCTTTTCACAGCATGTTTGAAAGAAAAGTGGTCTGAGCATATAATTACCCCTGACCTGATTTGCAACAGTTTTGTGTGTGTGTGTGTGTGTGTGTGTGTGTGTGTGTGTGTGTGTGTGTGTGCGTGTGTGTGTGTGTGTGTGTGTGAAATAACTGATATTATCTGCATGAGTAATGAGTTAAATATATTTCACTGCTCTGAAGTTCTGACAGGCTTTCTGTGTCCAGAGACACAGTTCACGCACATAAGCAGCACTTCATCTAAGATGCCTCAGTGCTGTTTCTTACATCATGGTACAGGGTCTCTAGCAAACTGTGGACCTTTGAGATCTGGCTCTCTGTGAACCTGAGTTGTTTTTAATTATGACCAGTGTGAAACTATTTAGGCATCATATACAGAGAGAGAGAGAGAGAGAGAGAGAGAGAGAGAGAGAGAGAGAGAGAGAGAGAGAGAGAGAGAGCAAGAGGGACATCAAGAGGCAGAGAGAGAAAGAGAAAGAGAGAGCAGAGTTGTATAAAGTAGAAGTAGAAGTACTGTTTTGGATGTAATTACAACACTGGTAGTATGGTATTATGCAGTTGCAACTGCGTAGTACCGTACTACTTGTGTTGTAATTACATCCAA